>VYXB01009796.1:48466-61060 GCA_013397135.1 Pachyramphus minor | reverse complement strand
CCCAGTCCCTCCCTGGCATTTTTCTCCCCTTCCCAGCCCTATTTTCCCCCAATCCCTCATTTTTCTCCCCAATCCTTCCCTTTTCTCCCCAGTTCCTCCCTTTTCTCCCCAGTCCTTCCCTGACAGTTTTCTCCCCAATCCCTTCCTTTTCTCCTCAATCCCTTCCCAGCACTTTCCTCCCCAATCCCTTCCTTTCCTCCCCTATCCCATCCTTTCCTCTCCAGTCTCTCCCTGGAAGTTTTCTCCCCAATCCTTCTTCAATCCCTTTCCAGCACTTTTCTCCCCAATCCCTTCCTTTCCTCCCCTATCCCATCCTTTCCTCTCCAGTCTCTCCCTGGAAGTTTTCTCCCCAATCCCTCCTTTTCCTGCCCAATCCTTCCCTTTTCTCCCCAGTCCCTCCCCGTCTCCCCCTTCCCCCGGGATACACCAGAAACCTGAGACCGGGAATGTTTCGGGATGCCGGGAGGGCTGTTAGCGGGTCACGGGTCTCCTGCTGTGCCATCTTCCAGCTTCCAAGCTGTTAACCCTTCCCAATCCACAGGAACAATCCTCCACACATCCCCTTTGCCCCCCCAGAGCTGATCCCTCTGGAAAAATCCCTGGCAGAGCCTGAAATCCCTCTGCAGAAGGGCCAGAGAAAAGATGGGTTTGGGGAATTTTAGGGCTGAAAAAAACCAAATCAGCTTTGAGGCCTCTGGGTTGTAAGATTTGGGATGTTGGGAAGTGATCCAGGGGAATTATTGCTCTTTTAGGGATTTGGGATAACAGGTGTGTGTGGAATGGGGGTGGGATGGGACACTGGAGGAGGTTTGTGGGCAAAGCCAGAGCAACAGGACAACGGGGATATTTCAGGGATTTGGGAAAAGTTTGAATTGGGGTTTTTCACGGCAGCAAGGTGGGATTTGCCTCTGGAAGCACAGTGGTGACGTAAGCAACGGATCCTCCTGGGATTTTGGGAACAGACTCGTGGGCACCAACGCTCTGAGGGATGTTAGAGCAGGATTTGGGGCAGGAATCTTTCCAGGGAGGGGGTGGGAGTGTGAGCAGCCGGGCAGCACCTCGGGCAAGGATGTTTTTTGGGATAGCGGGATTACACCTGTTGGCACATGGATATGGAGGGACTGCAGGTGGAATTTGGGATCTGGAGCTCCAGGAGTAGCTGAGGGAGCTGGGGAGGCTCAGCCTGGAGAAAAGGAGGATCAGGGAGGACCTTCTCACTCCCAACAATTCCCTGACAGGAGGGGGGAGCTGGGTGGGATCAGGCTCCGCTCCCAGGGAACAAGGACGAGAGGAAAAGGCCTCAAGCTGTTCCAGGGGAGGTTTAAGATGGATATTTGGAAAAATTCCTCATGGAAAGGGCTGTCCAGCCCTGGCACCCAGGGCAGGGGTGGAATCCCCATCCCTGGAGGGATTCAACATCCCTGTGGATGTGGCACTTGGGGACACGGATCAGGGGTGGCCTCGGCGGCTCTGGGGGATGGTTGGACTTGATCTTCCAGGGCTTTTCCAACCTAAACGATTCCATAATTCTATGATCCCATGATTCCATGGCTGGGCACGGCCAACAACGAGCTGGTGGCCACCAAGCTGCCCTTGTCCTGTGCTCCTCACACCTCCAGCCCACGGAACAAACTCCTTTTCCCGGAGCTCTCCCCCCACTTCCCAAAACACGGAGCTGCCACGGAGAAATAAATCCATGAGGACACAAAGTCTGGCTCTTCCTCCAGTCTTTGGGAACCTGGGAGTCTCCCCTCCCTAGTTTTTTTGGCGCCTCAGGCGACAGGGAGCTCTCAATCTCAACCTTGTTGTTTTGATCTGCTCCCAAAAATTCACCGGAGGATGCAGGAAAGTGGATCAGCCCCGAAGAGCAACATCGGGAAAGTTGCAGATTAAACAGATTTTTATGTTGTTTTTTTTTTTCCCCCTACATTTTGATGGCAAATTGGGTGTTTGAGTCAAATGGGGGTTGACTAAAACCAAGCTGAGCTGTGGGAACATGAACCACTGGACTCGGTGCTCCTTGATGCCGTGTTTTCCTCGGGCACAATCCCTGGAGAACCAGCGGAGCTTCCAGGGAGTTACAGGAAAACAACTCCACAAAGTGTGGGACGAGGCAGAATTGCTGATGTGATGAACAAATAAAGTGATGGGAGGTTAATCCCAAGGCCTATTGAGTGAAAATATCCAATTTTTAGGCTTTTTTAGCCCAGATTGTGAGGAAAACAAAGGGGGGATAATTAGGATTGGAATATTTGCTGATGGATTTAAAAGTGGCCAATTTTTAGAGTGGAGACTCCTCTGGGTGAGGAGTTTATGGTGTGGGGCTGAGGAGGCATCAGGGTTGTCACTCAGGTGTTAAATTCACTGGGAAAAAAAGAGAACGAAATTTAAATGCTTGTGAAAATATTAAAGGAAAAGAAAAAGAAAAAAAATTGAAAAGAAAAAAGTAGAGAAGGAAAAATAGAAAAGAAAACTAGAAAAGGAAAAAATGGAAAAGGAAAAAATAGAAAAGGAAAAATAGAAAAAGAAAGATAGAAAAGAAATAGAAAAGAAAAATAGGAAAAAATAATAGAAAAGGACTAAAATAGAAAAAAGAAAAAACAGAAAAGAAAAAAGAAAAGAAAAAATAGAAAAGAAAAATATAAAAAAGAAAAAACAGAAAAGAAAAAATAAAATAGAAAAAATAGGAAAGAAAAATAGAATAGAAAAAAATAAGAAAGAAAAAATAGAAAAGGAAAAGAAATAGGAAAAAGTGGAAAAGAGAAAAATAGAAAAAGGAAAAGAAAAAATAGAAAAGGAAAAATAGAAAAAAATTAGAAAAAATTAGAAAAGAAAAAATAGGAAAAAAAGAGAAAAGAAAAAAATTAAAAAGCGGGGGAAAATAGGAAAAAAACAGCAAAGGAAATGTTTCCACTCTCCACGAAACGAGGAGCTGAACAAAGACGCGTCACATGGATTAAAAGCATTTCCACCTCAAAAAGGAGCCATTTGGCTCCCAAGAGAACCTCAAACTTCCACGGGAGGAGACCATGGAGATGCTCCAAGGGCTGAAGCCAGGCTGGGAATGCTGGGAATGTCCAGGCTGGGGAAGGGAAGGATCCAGGGAACCCTCAGAGCCACTTCCAGGGCCTAAAGGGGCTCCAGGAGAGCTGGAGAGGGACTGAGGACAAGAGATGGAGGGACAGCACACAGGGAATGGCTTCAAACTGAAATATGGGAGCTTGAAATGGGATATTGGGAAGAACAGCCCCTGTTGGCAACATCAGCAGAGGCTGAGAGAGGAGGAGGAGGGAACTCCAGCCCAAACTGCTGGAGATGTTCCCTCCACATGAACATCCCAAGGGCTCCAGGGATTTGTCACTCTCCTTGGCACTTGGATGACCTCAGCTCCCCCTTGGCTGTGGCTGGAGCGAAAATAATAAAGAATTAATCAAGACAAAGCTCTTAATGCTTCACAGCTCCTTCAGCCACTGGACTGGAGCATTCCAAGCACCTCCTGCTTTTCTTTCTCCTTATGAAATAATCAGGATGGAGACGCAATCTCAGCCCTGGGCTCTGCTCCCACTGCCACGTTCCCAAAACGGGCCTGGAGGGGAAACAGATCCCAAAGGGCTTTCAAAGACTTCACTCCTTTGTTTCTTCAGCAACGGGGTGGCCAAGCTGCTCTTCTCCATTCCAACACCTCCTCTTCCTCTCCCGGTCTCCCAGGGAATTCCCACGTGTGTGTCCCTGCTGTTCAAGCCTCACAGCCAAGAATTCCTTCCCAGTATCCCATCTCTCCCTGCCCTCTGGCACTGGAAGCCATTCCCTGTGTGCTGTCCCTCCATCCCTTGTTCCCAGTCCCTCTCCAGCTCTCCTGGAGCCCCTTTAGGCCCTGGAAGGGGCTCCAAGGTCTCCCTGGATCCTTCCCTTCTCCAGGCTGGACATTCCCATCTCTCCCAGCCTGGATCCATTGGAGTTGCTCCAGACCTTCATGGCTCACCCCTTCCATGAGCTGAGCTCCCTGGAGATGTCCTGAAGGACAGATTCAGGGAAACTGGAATTATTGTTGGATAAAGTCTTTTTCCAGATGGAGGTGAGGAAAATGTTACTGTGGATCCAAGGGGTGCCAGAAACATGTGGGAAGGGGTTGGGTGTTCTCCAAGACCTCCAGCTCCTTCCAGAGCTGCTCCAAAGGGTTGAACAAAGTTTTCTGCATTTTTCTGGCTGAACATTCCCTGTTTTTTCCCCTCCCTGTATCATTTTAACCTCGATCCATCTCCCCAGGAGCATTTCCAGAGGCCTGGAGGGGATGTGCTGTGAGTGGGTTGGGGAGATGGATTTCTTTCCATCAGGGATAAGAGGAAAACAACATTTTTGGGGTAAAGAGCTGCCTGGACTTGAAGTTCCCATGTCCTTATCCTGGACTGTCTTGCTGCTCTTTGTGCTGCTCCCAGGAACTGGGAGGGAAGATATTCCAGGGAGCTCATCCACATTTCTCAGCTGATCTTAGAGATATCACCTCTTCCTTGAAATCTGGAGGTCAAATGTCCTCAGGCTGTAATTCCAGCAGTGTTATCCCTAAAAAGACAACACATTTAGCCCAGGATTCCACCTCCAGCACTGGCCAGTGGTGGAGCCTTCGGGATGGATCATGGAAAGGAGAAAGAAATCCGGAGTGGAGCTGAGCTCCCTTTGCATCCAGCTCACTGTGGTATCACAACCTTCAGAGTCATCCCAGGGATCCAGACCTGGAATAGCTGCCTTTCCATGATCCAGGGATGAGAGGGAATGAGGAATGGGGCTGAGGAGGTGAGCAAGTCAAAACTGGGGGGGCAAAGGGTAAGTGTCAGATCTGTTTTAGCCAGAGCTGGTTCCTCATCCCAGCAGAGCAAAAAGGGGCTCCGGGACTTTTCTTGGCCCCACAAAGTAGCTCCAAAATGATGGATTTGAGCCAGGAAGGGCTGAGTCCACACAATCCTGGGGAATATCTAGAGCAGCAAGTGCTGGTGGCAACAGGCAGCACAGAGGAAGTTGTGAGAAACTCCCTGGGACAGAAGGAAACAAGCTGAGCTTGGGGAAAATTCTTGGTCCCCCACCTCACTCAAAGGTTGGATTTTGCCTTCTCCACCACTGGGGGAAAAGGAGCCCCGAGTGCTGCTGACTTGGGATGGGACTTGGAGCCAGAGCCTGGGCTCGGAATGCTTTGAGGGGGAGAAACTGAGAGCTGGCAAACGCTAAAAGAGCCATCAGATCATCGGCTCCGTCCCCGGGAGGGCCGGCGGGATTGTCCCCTGGAGGGGGCCGGGATGGAAATGCTGCTGTTGTGGGGATTTCATGGGAGTCCTGTGGGAGCAGCAGCAGAGCCCAGAACTGTCTCCCTGCCAGGGATGAAACTCTGTGAAATCTCTGCCTTCTAGTTAGTGCAGCCTAATCATCCCCCTTTTCCTGGGGGATTTCTGCCCCTCCAGGAACAGGAGACCTTTTTTTTCCATCTGCCTTTCCCATCTGCCTGTGTGCCCAGGTCCCTGCAGGTCCTTGTCTACCTGCAAGGGATGATGCCTTTGGGTCCTGGCAGCTCCCAGGGTGGGAAAAGAGGCAGGAAAAGCAGGGTAGGATGCAGAAAAAGGGAAATGGTGTCCAGGGGGGATTGTCCTGGCTCAGAAATTCCCCCCACTGAAACACAGCCAGTGATTTTGTGTCTCATCCTCCCCAGGTTGGCAGCACCTTTCCTGAGCTGTCCACGAGCTGGGAGCCAGGGACATCCCTTTCCTTGGGGGATATTGGAGGTATTTGTGTATTTACTGCCAAACAGACAATAAATAGGAGCCACTGAGGGATTGGGATGCAGAGACTGTGTCAAAGTGGAGGGCAGGGAACAGGGATGGGAGGGTCCAGCAGAGCTGGTGGGTTGAGAGTTGGGGGGAGATTGGGATGAGAGTTCTCTGCAGGAGGGGAGGGAAAGAAACTGGGAGGCCACTGGTGGGTGCTGGGTCTGCTGGAGGGCTTGGGAAGCTGTGGGTTCCCCACATTTTCCCCTACATTGGAGATAATCCTATGCCTGGCTCTGCCCAGTCTGGGAAGGAATTTGTTGCTCATCAACTGCAGAGCTCAGCAGAGCTGGCAGAAATCTCTCCGCTGGTGGAAAAGCTGTTCCTTCCACCTGCCCAAATGACCCACGGTCACAGTAGAATCAGTACAAAAACCTCCACCCCCTTCTCCCCCCTCCCGGTCCAGCTTCTCCTGGAAAAACATCCTGAACAAAACCCTCCGTGAAAGCGTCACCCTCGGAGTCATTAGAGCCCGGGAATGAAAACACGCTCCAGAAATAACCAAGGTGTGTTCAGGCTGCGAACAATCAGCCTCGTGCGATCCAATTTAAATTGTAAAACGCTCCGAGAGCTTCCTGCTGCTGACAGGGACCTGAACCCACCGACAGGGACAGCGGGAAGCTGTGGATACAACCTGCCGTGGTCCCAAAGCCCTTGGAGGCACATTCCACACGCCCTGTTTGGATCCTGCTCCCATCCCCTGGCTGGCAGAGCATTCCCAGCTACCCGTATCCCATGGCAGGGGGGGGTTCGGATTGGAATTAGATGATCTTTAAGGTCCTTCCCAAGCCAAACCTTTCCAGGATTTTCTGCTCGCTGTGTGGGAAACGGGGGTGAAGTGAGGCCGGGACGAAGCGATCGCAACCACAGAGGACCCCCCGCGTCCCCCAAAATCCCTTGATCCCGGGATCAAGCGTCTCCTGGGGCCGTATCCGCCAGCCTCGTGCCGCGGCTGGAGCAGCGGGACGGGAGGGGACAACACGCGGCCCTCCAACCCTACAAAAACACCCAAACCCACCGCGGGGGGAGATGCCACGGGGCTCCCCACCGTCCCAGCGCGGTGTTTTCATAGCCGTGCCACCCCTCCGGGGCGAAGCCCGTGCCATCCCCCCCTATCCCTTCCCTCCCCCTCCCCCGTGCCAGCGCTCGCCCCCACGAGCCTCCCCTTTCAGGTTTCCCCTCCGAGCTTTAATTGAAAGCAGCCGCCGCTGCTCACAAACACTCCGAGACCCGGGAGCCAACTCTGAAGCCTCGCTCGGGTTGGGGAACCTGCCGGCAGCGTCGCGGGGCCGACAGATAATTAAAGTGACAACGGATCACGCGGGAAGGGAGCGGGGGATGCAGCGATGCCTCCCCCGGGGAAGTCGGGCAATCATCGTGCCGGGCCCGGAAGGCTCCTTTTTATTTTATTTTATTTTATTTTTTTTCCTTTTTTGGCCCGAATCCCACCCGGTTTTGTGACCAACTCCCCCCCCCTCCCGGGGTTTAATGCCTCCCTTTCTCCCCTCCCCGGGCGCCGTCGGGGTGGGACAAAAGGCGGCGGGGGTTGACGGCTCCGAGGATCGCGGCGCTTGAAAAGCGGCAGGAAAGGAGCGAGAGACTCGACAAAAGACAGATGGGCTAAAATTTCTGAACGCTCATGAAAGATTCAGGGGCGTCACTTGTTAAATTTAATTGGGAGAAAGCCGGTGCCTGACTGCACGGTTTGCTGGATTTGCTTAAGAAGTCAAGTGACAAGCTTGTCGTGTGCGGGTTTTTTTTTCCTTCTCCCTCTCCTTCCCTTTCTCCCTCCCACCACTTTTTTTTTTTTCTCCTTTTCCCGACTTCTGCTCCGTGAATAATTTGGGGAGCATTATCTGCTGCCTCCTGGTGGGGTGAGCTCCTGGACGAGGAGGTGGGATTTTGGTGGTGCTCTCAGCTTGCGATGCTGGGTTTTGATGCAGGAAGGGATGGAGTTGCTTGGAGAAATGTCACAGGTTTGGGATTTAATCCCACTGCCACGGGGCTGGGACAGTTTTCTTCCCCCCCGGGAGAAAANACAGATAATTAAAGTGACAACGGATCACGCGGGAAGGGAGCGGGGGATGCAGCGATGCCTCCCCCGGGGAAGTCGGGCAATCATCGTGCCGGGCCCGGAAGGTTCCTTTTTATTTTTTTTATATTTTTTTTTTCCCTTTTTTTGGCCCGAATCCCACCCGGTTTTGTGACCAACTCCCCCCCCCTCCCGGGGTTTAATGCCTCCCTTTCTCCCCTCCCCGGGCGCCGTCGGGGTGGGACAAAAGGCGGAGGGGGTTGACGGCTCCGAGGATCGCGGCGCTTGAAAAGCGGCAGGAAAGGAGCGAGAGACTCGACAAAAGACAGATGGGCTAAAATTTCTGAACGCTCATGAAAGATTCAGGGGCGTCACTTGTTAAATTTAATTGGGAGAAAGCCGGTGCCTGACTGCACGGTTTGCTGGATTTGCTTAAGAAGTCAAGTGACAAGCTTGTCGTGTGCGGGTTTTTTTTTCCTTCTCCCTCTCCTTCCCTTTCTCCCTCCCACCACTTTTTTTTTTTTCTCCTTTTCCCGACTTCTGCTCCGTGAATAATTTGGGGAGCATTATCTGCTGCCTCCTGGTGGGGTGAGCTCCTGGACGAGGAGGTGGGATTTTGGTGGTGCTCTCAGCTTGGGATGCTGGGTTTCGGTGCAGGAAGGGATGGAGTTGCTTGGAGAAATGTCACAGGTTTGGGATTTAATCCCACTGCCACGGGGCTGGGACAGTTTTCTTCCCCCCCGGGAGAAAAGGGAGGTGGCAGGACCTCCTCTGGAGCGGAGCTTTCCGCAGGGTGGAGGAAAGTTTTGTGTGAGCAGGGAATGAAATGAACTTTAATTGGGATTGAATGGCTTCTTCTCACAGGGGATGATGAAAGTGGTGGGTGTTTCCAGGGCTACTCCATTGTTATTTAAAAAAAAAAAGAGATTCCAGGAGGGACTCATCCCTCCAAAAGCAGATTTCTCTGCTCGTCAGGACGTCTCTGCTCCCAAAGAGAACAGTCCCTGCTGGAGGGTCAATTCATCTCCTCTGGGCTTTGATGTCTGCAGGAGAGCAGATGAATCACACCTGAAAATGCCTTTTTCTCCCCAAAGGCTCCAAGAGGGGCTGGTGGGACTTGCCAGAGGTTCTCCTGCTCCACAGATTTCCCAGGAGAGGTGATGTGGACCCCACTCGTACTTAGGATTGCGATGCCAGGGGCTCCTCCCGGCCCCACACCTGGACCTGGGACTAGATTTGGGTGAGAATTTCAAATCCTTGAGCAATTCCAGGTCGGGTTTGAATCCAGGCAGGAGCACAGAGTTTTGGGAATGATGCAGCTCCTTTGCTGAAGGTGGGAGCTGCCACATCCTATTGGATCCCTGAGGGCATCCCAGGGGTAACCTGAGCTTGGGGATTAGGGACAGTGACAGAACTCCCTGGGGCTGGAGCTGGGAATGGGAGTCCCTGGATAAATCTGAAACCTGCCAGGTGACCTGGTCAGCTCTTGGAATGCACCAAGGATGTGGGATACAATCCCTTTTATGGGATTTGTGTTGTCTGGTGGGATTTATGAGCTGAAGTGGAATTATTCGTGCCATGGAGACTTGGCAAAGTACAAAATCCATTCATTTTCCCATCTGATTGTTGATCCTCCTGTCTGTCCACTTATCCTTTTGTCATCCATCCACCACAGAATCATCACAGAATGGTTTGGGTTGGAAGGGACCCTAAAAAATCAGGGATGACTTTGGATTTGCTGAAACTTAAACCAGTCAGGCCCAGGCAACTTGTTGAGAAGAGGAAAGAGCAGCCTGGAGAAGAGAAGGTTCCAGAAAGACCTTGGAGCACCTTCCAGGGCCTAAAGGGGCTCCAGGAGAGACTTTGGACAAAAGCCTGGAGTGCCAGGATAAGGGGGAATGGCTTCCCACTGCCACAGGGCAGGGTCAGATGGGGTATTGCGCAGGAATTCTTCCCTGGGATGGTGGTGAGGGACTGGGATGGAATTCCTGAACAATTTGTGGCTGCCCCATCCCTGGAAGTGTCCAAGGCCAGGTTGGACAGGGCTTGGAGCAACCTGGGCTGGTGGAAGGTGTCCCTGCCCATGGCAGTGAGTTGGAATTTCATGATTTTTAAGGTCCCTTCCAACCCAAACCATTCCATGATGATCCTTCGGGTGGATGGGTGGACAGAAGGATAAATGGACAGACAGAAGGATGAAGAGTCAGTTGTAGGGGAAAAGGCCCATCTCTAATGGATGGTTCTCCAAGCTGGCCTAACTCTTAAGCTGTGCCAGGGTGGGTTTAGGCTGGATGTTAGGAAAAGGTTCTTCACCCAGAGGGTGGTTGGACACTGGAAAAGGTTCCCCAGGGAACCCTGTCACAGCACTAAGGCTGCCAGAGCTCAAGGAGCATTTGGACAACAGGATTCTTGGGGTTGTCTTGTCCCAGAATTGGATCCTTGTGGGATCCAGCTCAGGATACTTTATAATATATTCTATAATTCTATGAACTCAATGTTTTTGGTCATCTGCCCTCGCCACGAGCTTTCCCTTGACCCCACCCCTGGCTGGACAGGGCTGTGTCACATCCAGCAGGATCCTAAAAGGCTGATGGGACACTAATGAAAGTGCTGCTTCCTTAACTACCCCCCTTCGTTAACAACCTGCATTCCCAGGACCCCTTGGCCAAGCTTTGCAGTTGGATCTTTCAGAGAAGTTGTACAAAGCCCATCTGACGTGATGTCACATTCCCAAAGGTTCCCACAGCTCCAGGATGACTCAGCTGCAGCTCCACATGGATTTGGGCTTGGCTTTGAATTCCCCAGGGTGGACGGAACAAAATAAAAGGGTGACATTGGTTAATCACCACCAGGGAGGAGGGAAGGGTTTGTGGCCTGGAATTAGAAAATTTTGCCAAAATTCCAATGGACTGGCACCATCCAAGGGACACATTCCCTGAAGTGACAGAGCAGCAGGAGCCTGAACCTGCTGCTGAGGGGATTCTGCCCCTCTGCTCCTCTCTGGTGAGATCCCAACTGGAGTTCTGCATCCAGGGAACAGCACGGGAAGGACATGGAGCTGTTGGAGAGAGTCCAGAGGAGGCACCAAGAGGATCAGAGGGATGGAGCAGCTCTGCTGGGAGGAAAGGCTGGGAGAGCTGGGATTGTTCAATTTGGAGAAGAGAAGCTTTGGGGGGAACTAATTGTGGCCTTCCAGGACCTGAGGGAGCTACAGGAAAGATGGAGAAAGGCCTGGAGTGACAGGATGAGGGGGAACAGCTTCAAACTGCCAGAGGACAGGGATAGATGGGATATTGGGAAGGAATTCTTCCCTGGGAAGAAGGTGAGGGGCTGGAACGGAATTCCCAGAGAAGCTGTGGTGCTCCATCCCTGGAAGTGTCCAAGGCCAGGTTGGAGCAACCTTGGACTAGTGGAAGGTGTCCCTGCTCATGGTAGGGGGTTGGAATTCCATGATCTTTCAGGTGCCTTCCAATCCAAACCATTCCATAATATTATGTCCACAGCACATCAGCCAGGACCCGCTTTTGGAGACAATCTCAGCAGCAGCCAGAGATGCTCCTGGGTTTGGGTTCTGCTGCAGAAAAGGAAGAATTTCTGTACAAAATCTCAAAAAGAAACACCAATTGTGCCTTTTGACCACATTTACTGCCAGGTATCGTCTTTATACCTGTCCTTTGGTTTCATTTTTATTTCTTTTCCCCTTAAAAGAAGTAAACCCAACCTCCCTCCTGGTTTTTTTTTCCATCCATCGACGAAGAAGGAGGAAAGGGAGGAAAAAAATAATTCTGAAAAGGGGGAAGGAAAATCTCTGCAGCAGAAAAAAAATGCTCCCCGTAATTTTGTGCGTCGACGACGAAATCTCCAAAAATCCCCTGCTTTGCTTTGATGCAGAAGAAAAGGATGTTCAATGACACAGACACGTTTGTGTTGTTCTGTACTTTGTTTTTTTCCAGCTGGAAAATGCAGCAGAGTGAGGAGCCTTTCCTTTATTGAGCCTCAAACAGGGTCTGTTGGTTGGACTTTTGGGCCCAGCCGGTCAGAAGTCACAGAATTACGGGATTGTTTAGGTTGGAACAGACCTCTAGGATGGAAGTATGGAAGGATTGAGGTTGGAAAAGGCCTCCAGAAGATCATTGAGTCCAAGATGTAGCCACCTTGTCCCCCAGCCCAGAGCACTGAGTGCCACGTCCAGTCCTTCCTTGGACACCTCCAGGGATGGGGACTCCAAACCCCCCTGGGCAGCCCCTTCCAGTGCCTGACCACCCTTTCGGAAGCACCTGAGAATCGTTAAAACATGGAATGGTTTGGGTTGGAAAGGACCTCCGAGGTCATCTGCAGCGTAGAAGAGGCAGGAGCCCTGTCTGGTTTGGGACAATGTCCAGCCAAGGATTGTGTCCCTCTGCCCCACTCAGGTGACACGTCACNAAAAATGTCGAGAATTCCCACGGGAAAAGATTTGAGCAAGGGTTAAAAACAGTGGATCCGTAGAAAGTGTACTCAGAAAAAGACATTGCAGGGGGACTGTTCTTGATATAAACCAATCAAAACTACTTAGAAGCCAAAATGCTCCAAGAAGGAGAGAGGTGAGGAGGAGGAGAAGGAGGGGAATGAAGGGAGATGTCGTTTTGGGACACCCAAATTTGGGAGGTGAGTCTGAGGGTGGGATGATGGGAGGGGTTTGGGTCTGGGGGTGTCCAAAGAGGCAATCTCCAAATATTATAATTATAATGTTATGATTATTATATTAGTATA
>VYXB01009796.1:20933-34905 GCA_013397135.1 Pachyramphus minor | reverse complement strand
TTGTTTTTTTTTTTTTTTCCATGCTCCAGGACAGTATCCAGGCAAAGAGAAGGCGGCTGAGGGAGAGAAGAGTCTCATGGAGTTGCTTCCCGTCCCCTTTTCCAGGCATCACCCTGTCAAGGTGGGACCAGTGTGTGGGACCCAAGGCCTCTTCCCTCTCCTTGTCCTTGTCTGAGGGTTGTCTTGGAGCAGAGGAGGCACCTGGGGGCTCAACACCTCACCCACAGGTACAGCTGAGCCTTCCAGGTGCCTTCATCCCCTCTCATCCTTCATCTTCCCTGGGATGAGAAATATCCAACCCCCACTTTTGCTTTTCTACTTCCAGCCCCCCAAAAACTGCTCTCTGACCCCGGAGCCCAAGGCCTGGAACAACCCATTTTGGAGCTGCCACCTGAAATCCCACCGGCTCCACCCACGTGGCCTCTTGGGAATGGCTCTTTGGGAACAGCCCCATCCACGCTGCCCTCCAGCAACGGTGCTGGAGATTTTATTCCCAGTCCCAGCTCCCTGAGAACCTTCCACGCTTTGCAAGCCAAGCTGCTCACTTCTCCCAGTGGTTCTCCCTAAAAAAAAGAGAGAAATCCATGTTTTTGGGCACAACAACCTCCACCAACAGGTTTAAATCCAGCTGCAAGTTGGTCCACACCTTGTTGGCCTGGTTGGTGGCTTCTGGTGTAGGTTCCTCAGGCCCTTGCACTCGTTCAGGATACGGGATTGCAATTCCAAAGGCAGCTTTACAGCCTGTTGGCCATGAGGAAGCCCAATTCCATGTCCTTCCACATGTGTCTCCACCCGGGCTCTGTGCACAGGAAAGGGTTTGATGGACACCAGGATCATCATCCTGGGGCTGGGGTTGGAGGAGCAGGATGGAGACAGCACCACCCACAACATTCCCAGGGGCTCCACATGGAATCCTGGTCTGTGCTTCCTTTCTGTTTTCTCCCAGCTCCTCTGCTCCTCCCGTCCAATGGATTCAAGCATTCCTGATCCCAAGGAGTCCTCTCAGGAAGGGACACTTGGGCTGGGCTGTCCAGCTGCTTTTCTGGCCTTGCCACTTGTAGATTTAGGGTTGGACTCGATGACCTTCGAGGTCTTTTCTGTCCTAAATGATTCCATGATTTCCAGTGTGATTCCTGTTCCATCTCCCTGGTTGTGCCCAGGTCTGCAGCGATTCAGTGGGAAGGAACTGTTACAACCCAGAGTCTTCTCCAGCCACACCCTTGATCCTTCCACATTCACATCCTGAATTAATATACTAGAAGGAATTAATTAATATGAGCTGGAATTCATTCATTTCTATGAATGAATTAATATGAGCTGGAAGGACCCACAAGGATCCTCGAGTGCAACTCCTGGCCCTGCACAGGACACTCCACGTCCCTGAGAGCCTTATCCACCTTTCCCATCTCCCCAACTGCTGGAAGTTCACCTGAACTGCCCAAAAACTGCTGCCTTTGCCCCCAAACTGCCTTGAAACCCTCAACCCCAACCCCTGTGATCCTTCAACAGCTCCATCAGCGGAGTGTTTTCCCGCCTCCCTCCCGCCCCAAGGGAAGAACCCTGTGGATCTTACCTGCTCACCTTTCACTAAATCTCCCAACACCCCGTTTCCTCCCCCTGTGGAATTCCCTGTGCAGCTTTTCCGGGCTTTTCCTGCTCTCTGGCTCAGTCAGTGGAGCGAGGGCAGCCTGGGGTCAAGTGGAATCATTTTTACGGAGCTGGGGATCGATAGGAGTTTGGAGATAAATGCTGAGTGTCAGAGCCCCCTCGGAGCCTGGAAAGCCAAGACATGACACCAAAGAGCACTTTAACCATATTGGTGCTGCAGGTTTGGAAGAGCTTTGGGAGTCGTGCCAGGACTCTTTGGGAATTGGGAAAACACCCCTAGCCCTGTCTAAGCCTTTCCTTCTTCCCGTCTTTCCCCAGGGAAGAAGGAACATCCCTGTTTTGCACGGCACAAAGGTCGCCCGCCAGAACACCTGGGAGTCAGCGGCTTCATCCCAAGTGGGGATGAAATCAAGGGAATCAAGCCAGGGAAAAACCGTGTGGATACATGGATTTAACACCATTCTGCTCCAAAAGCTCCCCGTGGCAGGTTTTTTTTTATGGAATATGGTCTTTACTGACTGTTTTGGCAACAAAGAGCCACAGTCCCCCCTCAGCTGGAATTTCCAGGGACAGACACCTCCATCCAAAAGCACTCCGGGGACAAGGGGTTGGATGAGTGGCAACAGAAAAACTCTGGGAATATTGTAAGCTGGCTAAAAATCCTCCTGGGGAGGAATCAAGGTCAATTTGGGTAATTGATGCTCGGAAGAGGTGGGGGTGTGCTGGAGGTGGCTGGGTGGGCACAGATGTTCTTTGATTCTCACATCGCCCCTCCTGCGGTCGGTCTGTGCTTTATCCAGGACTTGTGGCACTTCCCTAAGCATTCCCTCTGCCTCCCTCTCCCTTTTCCACCTCTGTCCCCTCTGGAATTGTGCTCAGTGAGGGGAATTTCAAAGCGCTGGGAGGAATCTGCTCTGCTTGGAGAGCAAAAGCTCAGATCATCCACCACCACCACATTCCTGGATGTGCTTCCGGAAAAATACTAAGGAAGAGCTCAGCCTTAGCCCTCCATGGTCAGGTCCAGCTTAACTTGGGAAATAAAAGCTGATGCTTGGCCTGATGCAGCATCTTAGACTGAGTGTAAGAGTCCAAGTCCTGCCTGTCACCCACCCCTGGGTATCTTCCTTTATCCAACACTCATCTCTTCCCAGTTTTCCATGGTGGTGGCTTTGTGCTGCTGCGACTGGAGGTGCTGAGATCCTCCCCTCTTTTAAGAGGGATTTGAGAGACATTTCAGGGATTAAGAGACATTTCAGCCTCTTTTCCTAACTGTGAGTTAGAACGAGGCTCTGCACCAGAGGCGTTTTAGGGCAGCATCCTTTTGATGGAGAAATTGTTCTCCATTCCAGGAGAGATCAGTCCCTGAGCTTTGTCTGCACCAATCCTGCTGTTCCACGACGGAACAACAGCACCAGGATGGGGGTGGAATCCTGGAATGATAGGACAGTTTGGGTGGAAGGGATCTTTAAAGGCCATCTGGTCCCTGTAACGAGCAGGGAGATCTTCAGCCAGGTCAGGTCGCTCAGAGCCCCATCCAACCCGACTTGGGATGTTTCCAGGGATGGGGCACCCACCACCTCCCTGGGAAACCTGTGCCAGTGTTTCACATCCCCCCTTTCAAAGCTTTGGGAAAGCTTTAGGCAGCCTGGATGTTTTAGGTCTGACTGAGACCTGAAAGGCACTGACAGGAGTCGGGGTGTGGGGGGAGCCCATCGATCCCGTCTGCATCCATTTCTGCTTCATTTATCCATATTCCCCCATCCATACATCAAACCATCCTCTCAAATCCATCCTCTCAGTGCTGCACAGGAAGGTCTGACAGGCAGAGAGGGGAAAGTGCCGGGTCATCACTTCTGTTATTGTTTCCAATGAATTTTATGGGTGTATATTTAGACGTGAGTCTCTGACCCGCTGCTTTTCACTACACAAAGACCTTTAAATCCACAGGAAACATCACCAGGATCTTATCAAACAGCAAAAAACAACAAGGAACAGAGGAGCTCTTCAAGCCCAGAGTCCCACTCGCTCTGTCTCCTTCCAGTGCCACCATGCAGTGACTTCAGAGCCATTTCCAGAGGCTAAAATCCATCAGCATTCCTGGGAACGTGCCTCCTTGTTCTCTTTGACCCCATGAGACCCTTGGAGGACACCTGAACTATCTACCTGCTCTGACCAATGGTGACAACTCTGCACCCCCCAGGCTGTTGCAGAAGAGTTGTGGTGTTGCTCTGGTGTCAGCCCTGGATTCAATCCCGGGGGGTATTTTGCCAGGGAAATTCTCCCTCCCCATTTCTCCCCGTCCTGGGGTCGGGCAGGTAAAGCTGTATCCATTCCTCTACTTGTCTCCCCAAGGCCCCATCCCAGCTCTGGTGGTGCCTTCCTGAGTCTGAGTCCTTCTCCCAGGCACAGGGGGGTGTTTTCCCTCCTCCTCCTCCCTCGTTTGCTCCCGGCTCTTCCGTCCTTCCCCTGAGCTCAGCTTTGCACACAGAGCACAGGCAGCAACTCAGACCTGCAGAGGAGTTGCTCTTCGTTCCTTTCCCTAAATTTCCTTGTGCTGCCTCAGTTTCCCTGCCATGGGTCATGTTCTTGGTTGCCTGTAGGAGTTTGGTCCTTCTGTGACCAAACAAGAGCTTCCCTGTGCCTCCTCCTTGCTGGTGCTCAGCTGTTGGACACCCGTGTCCTGACCCCAAACCTGATGGGTTCTGGTTGCCCTGAGGGGGCCTTGTCCACACCACAAGGTACAAAACAGGCTCTGGAGTGGGAGATGTTGTCCCAGGGCACCTCTGGCCCCACAGATGTCCCCTAACCCGGGGACCTGGTGTTATTGGATGGCCCTGAACCACGGTGGCATTGAGCAGGTCACACCGTCCCTCACCAGCTCCATGTGGGGCATCTACAAAGCTCTGGAGAGACGTGGAGCTCCAGAGAGGGCCCAGTGAAGGCTACAAAGGTGCTGAAGGAATGGAGCATCTCCAGGACCAGGAAAAGCTGAGGGAGCTGGGGCTGTTCAGCAGAGACACTGGGAGGGGACCTCACCCATGGGACCTCATCCCTGTGTGTCCATGTCTGCAGAGAGGGGGCAGAGGATGTTCCAGGTTCTGCTCGGGGGGGCCCAGCAATGGCACAAGAGGAATGAGCAGGAACTGATGCCCAGGAAGTTCCACTTGGACACGAGGAAGAAGTTCCTTAATGTGATGGTGACCACACTCTGAGGTTGCCCAGAGAGGGGGTGGAGTCTCCCTCTCCCTGGGGATATTCCAGACCCATCTGGACACAGCCCTGTGCCCTGTGCTGTGGGGTGGCTCTGCTGGAGCAGGGAGGTGGCACCAGATGACCTCATGTGGTATCTCCCAACCTGACCCACTCTGTGATCTTGTGATCCCACCCACTGTGCCCACCCTGGCTTCACACCCGCCCTGGAGGGCACTGCACCTTCTAACCTCAGCTAAAACCGTGCCAGGAACCCTCAGAGCAGCACAACAGCATGAAAAACATTCCCAAAAAAGTCTTTAAACCGCTGGGCACCGCTCTGTATGACGTGTTTGGCACCCACCAGGCTCCCAGCCCCCAAAACACCAAGTGTTGAAGCGGGGGGAAGATGCCCAAGGGTGGGATGTTGCTCCAACATCTTCAGGAGCCAGCAGCCACCACTCCATGGGTGGCTTTGGGGCTGAACACCCTGTGCAAGCCGGGCCGGGGGTATCCAACCCCACAAACCACCTGGAAGCAGCAGGAATCTGGGCACGGCCCCTCTCCCCCCCCTCTCGGAGCCCGCAGTTAAATATTGACGCGGGAGGGGCCGCTTTTAAGGCACGACTGACTTTACGAGCCATCACCAGGGGACGCGGGGATGCCACTCCCCGCTCCAATATCCTGTCTGTGAGAGCAAAAACCCCCCCGCGGGCTGCCTGGGAGGAAGGAGTCAGCCCCTGTAATGGACACTTATCCAATAATATGCCAATGGGGGGCAGTTCCTTGCTAACCTCCAGCGGTTTAGTGCTTGGCGTGTGTCCTGAAACACAACCCTGACAGCGCTCNCTGGTCAAGTGTCCCCCGTGTGTCCCCAGGGGTCAGGAAGGGATTGACCCCCAGGACTGGGAGGCCAGGGAGCAAAGATCCCATTTTTCCCATGTTAAAGAGGTTTTGGTTTTTGTTTTTTGGGTTTTTTTTTTTTGGCGGGGGGGGGGGANATGGGTGGCTTTGGGGCTGAACACCCTGTGCAAGCCGGGCCGGGGGTATCCAACCCCACAAACCACCTGGAAGCAGCAGGAATCTGGGCACGGCCCCTCTCCCCCCACTCTTGGAGCCCGCAGTTAAATATTGACGCGGGAGGGGCCGCTTTTAAACCACGACTGACTTTACGAGCCATCACCGGGGGACGCGGGGATGCCACTCCCCGCTCCAATATCCTGTCTGTGAGAGCAAAACCCCCCCGCGGGCTGCCTGGGAGGAAGGAGTCAGCCCCTGTAATGGACACTTATCCAATAATATGCCAATGGGGGGCAGTTCCTTGCTAACCTCCAGCGGTTTAGTGCTTGGCGTGTGTCCTGAAACACAACCCTGACAGCGCTCATAAATATTTATCCCAGCTGCTGGAGCCGAGCAGGAGATGTTTGCCCACCCGTCCTCCCCTCCCCGAGCCTTTGGGGGAGTTTGCAAAGCGCTCGTNTTGGGTTTTTTTTTGGCGGGGGGTGGGAACACGGGAACTCTCTGCGCTGTCCCTCAGGCTGAGGATCCAATCCTGCCGCTCCCCTCTACTGACACTTTGTGGGAATATCGCCGGGATTTCTGCTGGTGGACAGCCTCTCCTCCCCGTGTTTTCCTCCCTGGAGTGCTCTGAGCCCCCCCATAAGGGACATACAGCGGGGACTCGCAGCAGATCCCAAGGGAACAGCCCCTCTTGCCCTTTTCCCAGGTCTGGACCCTCTCCCCTTCTTTTTTTTTGGGCACAAACGGGCTCATCCGGGGCGCGGGGGCGCAAGGGTTAATCCCCTTCTCCTCTCGGAGCAGCGAATTCCCTCTCACCCCTCAGTCCAGGTCTTCCACCCCTCTTCGGGAGCAGCATCCAAGGAAAACCTCCCTCCTTCCCCCACCCCGACCCTGGGGGCAGCCGAGCCTGAAGCCCCTCTCGCTTCCCACCAGCGGGGACCACGTAATTCCGCCCCGAGGCAATTAACCGCAGCTAATTAAAAGCCGGGCGCGTGCCATCCCTCAATGACACCGGGGTGGAGGTGGCGTTGTGTGGGGGGAGGAGGAGAGGGGAAGGGGGCAGGGAAGGCTCTTTCCAGTCCCCCCCCCACCTCCCCCCGACTTCCCTGTGGGACTTTTCCATGGAGCTGCTCCCCGGGAAGCTCGGGAAGGTGGGCACGAGGGAGGGGTAGCGGGAGGAAGGGACAGAAAACAGAGGGATGCTCGTGATTTTGTGGTGTTTGTGCACATCAGCTCGGGGGGGAGTGGGGTGTGTAGGGGGGTCTTTGTCCCATCCTCTCCTCCCGCCCCTCCCCTGCCATCCTTCAGGAGCCTCTCAGCTCCGGGAGCTCTTGATTGACTTTTAGTGTAATTAAACCGTCAGCGCGATGAGCGGGGAGGTTTCATCGCCCGTCGGAGGGAGGGAGGGAGGCAGAGGGGTGTTAATAATGCCCTTTTTATTGCTGCGCGGTTGGAAGAGGTTCAGGGGGATTTGGGGAGGAGGGAGGTGGTTGGGGAGCGGCCTCGGAACAGGAAGGGGGGTTGGGATCCAGGGGGGCGGGCCTGGATTTTTTAGCTTCCATCCCAAAAGTCCTGGGAGAGATGGGGGGTGTCGCTGTGTGGGTATCCCATGGATCAGCCCCCGAGGGATGCGACAAGTGACAGGGAGGGTCAGGCTGGACATCAAGGAGGAATTTCCTCATGGAAAGGGTTGTTAAGCATTGGAATGGTCTGCCCAGGGAGGTTTGGAGTCCCCATCCCTGGAGGTGTCCAAGGAATGACTGGATGTGGCACTCAGTGCTCTGGGCTGGGGAACAACACAAGGGTGGGTCACGGGCTGGACTCGATCTTGGAGCCCTTTTCCAACCAAAATTCTGTGATTCTATTGAAGGAACATTCAGCCCTTCCCTGTGGCCCATCCAACCTGTCTCTGGGTATTTTCCCGGTGCTCCAGGGCTGCTCTGGGACAAGGACATTTCTCATCCTGACTTTGCTCTGCCATGACCTTTGTCTCTCTGATCTGTGGGGAGCAGGAGCCTCTCGTGTGGGCCCATAAACATCTCCCACCACATCCAAGGGTGTGTGGGGAACAGGGAGGAGCAGAAAGCTGAACCCCAGTGTCAGGATTTCTCATTTCAGACACAGCATTTCCTGTGAGACAGGAGGGAATTCTTGCACAGTCAGGAATACCCAAACTTAGGACGAGGATTTCTTGTCTCCCATCAGTCTGCTTTAGGTCCTATGGGGAAATGTTATTTTCCTGAACACCAAACTGCATGATATTTCCAAAACTGGTGCTTTCAGATGATGCTGATTTTTTCTCCCTATTTTATCTATTTTTTTTTTTTTTTTTTTAATTCCACCAGAAATCACTTCTGCTCTTTCCTCTTCATTCGGGCAAAATATGTCCCTGAGGGAGAGGAGGTTGTTGCATGAGGGGGTTCTTCCCACCCAAAACCTCTTAGATAAAGCCTCCAGGCTGATCCTCTCTACAGTGCTACTGGTTCCAGAAATTTAGGGAATTTTTTCACTTTGTGTTGCTCATTTCTTTGTTTCTTTTGTGTTTTTTCCCCCCAATTTCTCACTGAGCCATCAGGGTTTGTTGTGCTGGTGGGTTGTTTATTTTGGGGGGTCTGATCTGCCCAACTTACACCTTGTTTTAACATTGTGTTGGGCTTCAGGACTGATGGCTCCATGCGTGGCCTGATCCAGGGAAACTCTGGAAAATTCCTACAGTGCGAGGAAAGACCCCCATGTGGTGAAATCCAAGGGAATCTGAGGCCACATCCAAACTCTTGGCTGGAGAAACAAGAAGCACAATTTAGACTTTGGTGATACCCAACAGAACTGGAGGAGGTTGAGGGTGACTTTGAGGTTCATAAACGATGTCCCTGCCTTGTTTGCAGGTGCTGTTGGTTGCAAAGAAGGACCCAGTGGTGGGATGGCACCCTCCTGTCCCTTAACTGGTTTTACACAAGCCTAGCTGAGTTTTACTGAGCTGGGCTTAAGATTGGATCCAGGGAGATCCGAGGAATGTGCTCTTGGCCCACGCTGGCCTGCTCAGGCCTGGCTGGATGTCCTGGAGAGGACAAGGCACTGGTCATACAGACAAAGATTTCCTTCAGGTCTGCAAGGTTTGGGAAGTTGTGTGAGTTAAAATTTGGGCCTCCAGGAGCAGAACATAAACATTGAGTTCTCCTTTGTGCTCAGACTCTGCTCGAGTTTCAGAGTCCAGTTGTGTGACCTGTGGCAAGACAGAACCTCCTGGGCCACCTCACTTTTGTCATCTGTCACCTCAGGCCACGCTGAGAGTCACAGGTGAACCACGGGATGGGGCTGTGGATGAGCATTTCCTTGGGAAAAAAGGTGTGGCTGACAGGTTTGGGGAGTGCAGAAGGCCTGGACTCCAGGAAGGAGGGATCTCAAGCACCATTCCTTGTGTCAGGAGCTGGTTTAGGGACTGTTTGCAGAGGAAAGAAGACATCCCACAGTTTGTTGCACTGAGAAGCAGATGTTGCCTGGAAGGGGAGCTGTGACTCCCCTGCACAATTAGAGCTGTTTTTCAGGGAGCCACAGGGTGATGAGACCCTGACAGAGGATCTTCTGTCGCTTCTGGCTTGTCCTCCTTCTAAACTGGAGGCCTGGCTGGATCAGTGTGTCCCTGTGGCACCTTTTGTGGTGCTTTGCTGTTTGCTCCAGTGAAATCATCTCTCCACTGCTGTTTCCTCAGCTCGGGAGAAGGTCCTCGGACCAACCCCATCAGTGGAAACGCCTCCAGGTGCCTTTATCCTGAACCACACACACGGAATGAACCGGGTTGGAAAAGACCCCTGAGAGCATCGAGTCCAACCTGAGCCCCAACCCCACCTTGGCCCCCAGCCCATGGCACCGAGTGCCACGTCCAGGCTCTGCTTCAACACCCCCAGGGACGGTGACTCCACCCCTCCCTGGGCAGCCCATCCCAAGGTCTGAGCCCTCTCCCTGGGAAGAACTTCTTCCAATGTCCAACCCAAACCTCCCCTGGCACAGCTCAGGGCTGTGCCCTCGTGTCCTACTGCTGGTTCCTGGGAGCAGAGCCTGACCCTCACCTGGCTACAACGATGCTCTTGGTTTTCTCTTCCCGTGGCCACCACAGGGCCACCAACATCCCACGGAGCTGCAGCCGAGGAGCCGCCTCTCCCACATCCCAGGGAGCCAGGAGAAGCTGTGCCACGCGCGGAGTGGGGTCCCCACGAGTGGTGAGACCAGGCAGAGCCCGCTGGAGCGGCTGAGGGGGCGGGGAGGGGGTGGGGAGCGGATTAAAATTCTCGTTTCTTCACGCTGGGTGAGAATGATACAGTGGATTAGGCCGGGAGCTGCTCCTGGCTGCGGTGCTCTGCTGAATTAGCAACATGTTTGAATGAGATAAAAGGGGCAGCTTACCCCAGCGCCCTCGTTCCACTAATCCCACTACAGCTGTGAAATGAATAGCAGCAGATCCTCTTTACTCCCTTCACTGACTATTTTCTACCCTTGAGACCGAGGCAGCTTTGCCAAACCCGGCCCCGCAGGCGCGTTCCTGCTCCGGCCGGGTGCTCGCTCCTCTGGGAAGGGCCCTATCCCGGGACTTCTCGGGGCAGGGGGGGCACTTGGGAGAGTGGGAAGAACCAGGGAGTGGGGCTGGTTGTCCTGGGAATTTTTTTCCCACCTCGCTTGTCACCTGACGCGATTCCCGGCGGCCGCAGTGTCCGTGCCACCGATGTGCTGGAGGAGGGAAAGCACGGCCCTGCTCTAACAGGTCACCTCAGCAGCGTGTAAAGGGAGGCTTTTCCTCCTGTTTTCCACTGGGAATGTGTCAGGAGGCTGAAGTGAGGATGCTCCGTGGTCCTGCAGCCGGGTTGGCTTTGCTCCCACCCTCCCCCTGCACTTTGCTGGTGACACTTTGCCTCGTGTGGCACCTCTTGCTTGTTCTCGGTCATCCCATGGGACTGGTCACAGCTCCAGGGGTGTGGACAATGTCTCCTGGTGTCCCATCACCTCACTGGTGAGCAGATCATGGGATACTCATCCTCAGGGAGTGTCCTGGTGCAATTCCATCTCCTTCAAGTGGGTCCCAGTGTGGTTCCAGCCCCTCTTTCCCCCAAGGATGCGAATGTTGCAGCACAAACCTTGGGATAATTTTGGACCACAAACTCCATCTCTGCTCATGCAGAGAGGGGTTCCTGGGAGAAGATGAGAGAGGGAGACTGTAAATCACCAAGACAAGATCTTGGAGGTGTTTGAAGATGATCTCAGATGCCTTTTCCAACCTTTATGATTCCAAGATGCTGAATGGTAGCTCTGGGAGGAAAGGGTTGGGTCTTGGGATCTACTGACCTGCTCCTGGCACTGAAAGGGCTTCTCACCTTCTTATGACAGCCCAGGAGTCACATCAGCTGGGTGTCCCTCCACTGGAGCTGAAGAGCTCCTAAGTATCCCTTTCCCAGTCGCTTAAAGGCCGGGATTCATCCCCTCAGTTTTGGGAGTCGTCCCATGGATGTATCCACCTGAGTGGGGTGTTGAGGCTCCTGTGACACCCAGAAGTTCGGATCTGTGCCATCCTCAAAGCTGAGAGAGTAAACTGTCCACTCAGGTGGAGTTCTCTGATTTGGGAAGAGTGGAAAAACTCCCTCAGCTCCGTGAATTTTATCAGCTCATGGGAAAAGGGTTGGGGGGGGGCTGAGACTGAGGTGTCTCCACTGGAGACATGAGGTTCAACCAGAGGAATCCCATCAAAACCCCTTTGATCCAGATCTCCGTGATGTGGGCGTGAAAACACACCTGCTCTAGGATTGGATCCGTTGATTGCGCAGGGATTTGGAAGCTGGAAAAGGTTTGGTGTGTTTTCCTCAAAAATCGGTATATTCAGGGTCAGAAACAGCTCAGAAACAGTTCAGCTGGAATTTGCTCTTCCAGAGGAAGGCTCAGGAGAGCCCACAAGGATCCGAGGTGGTGTAATGGCTCTCATGGAGCTCCACCCTTGCTCCTGCCACGTAAGAGATTTCCCCTTTCTTGGATAATTCCTTTCCTGCAATAACTTCCAGATCCAAATAATTTGATAGTTGGGCTGTGCCTTGCAGAGAGAATTTATTCAGGTGGTCTGAGCATCCAGGACATTTGGTGACTCCCAGATCTCATCTAATTGTTCCTTTTGTTCATTGTGTGGGACACTCAGTGTCACCCGGGGGTGTTCATTGCTCCGGCAGAACTGTCCCCAACCCCCCTGTTGTCCCCTCAGCCCCCAAAAGATCAGTTCCCAGCTGTGAAGGTGGATTTTGACCTCCCTGGAGGAACTCAACACTCAAAGCCCAGCACTGCAACAAAACCACCACCTTTCCTGACCCAGAGCTGCAACTACTTGATGTTTTTGTGGCCAATTTTTTGGTCAAATTTCAGCCCGACGAGCACGAAACGCGTTTCCAGGAGGAGCAGCTCTGGTCCCACCTTCTCCAGGTGTGGCTGCTCCCAGATGCTGCAGCCTTTGGAAAGCCTCCTGACAGCCAGGAGAGGCCGAGGAGGACGATCTGGCCCTGCCCTGGGGTTTGCATTTTGGGTTGGATTCACCAATCACAGAACCATTAAGATCAGAAAAGCTCTCCGAGATCACCAAGTCCCACCTTTGATCGAACACCATCACGTCACCAAACTTCAGCTCCCCTTACAATTTTTAGGGGATTGAGTGTAAAGCTCCATGTGCAGAAGGTGGCACCGGATCCTTTGGGGTGTCCTGAGCACAGATAACACCTTGTCCAAGAATCCCAACCCCTCATCCTCTGGATAATCAGCTGAAGGCGGCAGAGCCAAATTTGCATCCCTGTTTGTGTGTGATCCCCCTCCTCATCCCACAGCCCCGGGAGAGGTGGAATCTTTCACATTACCCGTTTCAAAGACGTCTCTATTAACAGGACAATGGAAGAATAAGCACTTTCCTTTATTCATTTACCCTCTGTCTGATAATATCATATTGATGATAATTTTCCTTTAATGGCCCATTTGCAGTAATTATGATGCAGCGGGTGAGTAATTGGAGCTGACGCCCCACGGAACTCGGCAAACTTAATTCACTTCATTGTCTGAGGGGGAGGGAGGGAGAGGGAGACGGGGAGAGGACAATCCCACAGGCCTCTTTCCCCTCCCAAATGGTCAGTAGGGAAAATAATCGTTTCCGGTGCCTCTGTTTCTGTGAGGGAATTTGTGCCTTTCCTTCTTTCACCCCTTTCGTGCCGGTTCCCGAGTTTGCCTGTTCCGGGGTGTTGCCTCCTTTGCAAACTCATATTCCCAGTTTTCCGGCTCTAGCAGGATTCCTGCGTCTCTGGGTGATTTTTCCCATCGCCTACCAGCAGGATCTCCATGGAGATCGTGGAGTATATCATGGAATTATTAAATCATTACGGTTGGAAAAGCCCCCGGTGCTGCCGAGGCCACCCCTGCCCGTGTCTCCACGTGCCACATCCACAGGGATGTTAAATCCCTCCAGGAATGGTGAATCCATCCCTGCCCTGGGCAGCTGTGCCAGGGCTGGACAGCCCTTTCCAGGAAGGAATTTTTCCCGAATATCCGATCTAAAGCTGCCCTGGCACAGCTTGAGGCAGTTTCCCCTTGTCCTGTCGTTGTTTTCCCTGGGAGTGGAGCCCGATCCCACCCGGCTCCACCATCCTGTCAGGGAATCTGATTCACCTCCTGGTACAGCCAGGAATACATCCTGGCTTGGGAGAAGGGGACCGGGAATCAGTCCATCCTGGATTTTAGGCTGTTGGCCCAAAAGTACCGTGGTTTAACCCATCAGCCACTCCCTCGATCCCAAAAACACAGTGGGAAGGGGAGGGAATTAGGGAAAAAAGGGAAAATTGGCGAGTTGAGGCAAAGACAGTTTGATAGGACAGAAAAAGAAGGGAAAATAATAATAATAGTCATAGAATCCTGGAATGATTTGGGTGGAAGAGACTCTAAAGCTCATTGAATTCCAACCCCCCTGCCTTGGGCAGGGAGACTTTGACCAACTGAGGATGCAGATAGGATGAATTCGGAGGAGGATTCTCTTGGTAGTGACGAAACCAGCCTGCTCAAATCCATTTGGGATCATCCAGTGGGAGTTGGGGATCATCCAGTGGGAGTTGGGGATCATCCAGCGGGAATTGGGGATCACCCCATGGGAGTT
>VYXB01009796.1:0-19906 GCA_013397135.1 Pachyramphus minor | reverse complement strand
TTTTTTTTTTTTTTTGGCTATAAGGGTTTTTTTTTCTCCAGTGGAAAAGATCTCCCCAAGCTCTGCTCTCTGGGAAATTAGTGGGAAAATGGGATGTGGTGCCACTAGACCCTCGCAGTTGAGGTGGAGTTGGGGTGGAGTCCTGAACAGCAGGATGTTCTGGAGTTTGTAGTGAGGTCTCCGTGGTTCAGGTGTTCCCTGGAGGGTCCTGAGCACAGATGAACCCTGACAAGTGTCTTCTCCACCTGGGACAAGCCTGGATGGCTTGAGGTGTCCTGACCCAACTCTTCAATCCCTGGAGGTGCCCAAGTTCAGGGAGGAGCAACCTGGGATGGTTGAAGGTGTCCCTGCCCGTGGCAGGGGGGTTGGAATGGGGTGATCTTTAAGATCTGTGCAGGGCCAGGGGTGGGACTCGATGATCCTTGGGGGCCCCTTCCAACTCAAGCCATTCCATGATTCCAAGGCCACATCCAGGGGAAGAGCCTGGAGTGTCTCATGCACCTGGAGGTGATGTCATAGCAGGGTGTGGATGTGCCTGTGGATGGAATCCCTTGGGATCAGCACTGATTGGAGATCATGAACTTAAACAAAAGTGAAGGCAGTGCAGCCTCTGCCTCACAAATTTGTGAGCTGAGATAAAAAACGGCTCAGGAAAGGAATAGAAAATAATAATAATCATTATCATAATCATGGAATGGTTTGGGAAGGGACCTCAAAGATCATCCAGTTCCAACCCCCTGCCACGGGCAGGGACACCTTCCACCATCCCAGGTTGCTCCAAGCCCCATCCAGCCTGGCCTTGGGCACTTCCAGGGGTGGGGAATCCACAATATTCCGACACCTGGTGGGAGAAGCAGCATCTGATGTTTATTTTAGGAACAGATCCGGCTTCCCCACCCTGTGCACTCAAATCTGGCCAGTCCTTCCCAAATCACAGTCCTGGCTCTGTGGGAACCAGGAATATTTGCAAGAATTAACAGGAAACCTGTTTGTTAGCCCAGGAATTTAGGAATAATTTAGGCAGGGGTTGGAAGCCCAGTATTTTTATCTTTGCCCTCCGTGGTTTTGGTGGGAGAATAAGGTGGATCTGGACCTTGTGTGGTGCTAAAACTCTGCTCAAAACTGGGCTTGTGTTGTGTTTAAATAGGATTTCTTCAGGATTAATGGTTATTCCTCCTCTTCTCCATTACTCTTGATAACTGGGATATTCTCCTCCAGCGAAGGCTGAAGGATAAACCCTTTTACAAGGGATCAATATGTTAAGGTGGGGAGTTTCCCAGTATCCAAAGCTTTAACTCTTCCCTTGACCAGTCCTTCCAATCCCATTTCAAATCTTTGGAAGTTGGGGTAGAATCCATATTTGCTTTTTGTGGATGAATATCAGTGTTTCCCCCCATATTCTTTCACGCAGGAAAACCTTTTCAAAATAACTGTGTAAAATAACAACAAAAAAATATAATAAAATATATTAAAACTATAACTTTAATCTACAGAGCTTTGAGGGAGATGCAGGAGGTCCAGAAATGTAGGATCCTTCCACCTTTTTGGCTGGAGATCCTGGGATGACGAAGCTGTGATGGAAATGCCAAGAGCTGGATCAAAATTCCTGGAGAATCTTGTCTTTGCCCTTCCCCTCACCGAGGAATCATCTTTATTTAATTTTTTTGTTGTTTCTTTGTTTATTTGGGTGTTTTGTTTGAGGTTTTTTTGTTGTTATTTTTTTGGGTTGGTTGGTTTTCCATGGATATTATCCCTTCCCCTGTCGACTGTGGGATATCCCCCAGTCTGGGTGTGTTCCAGCTCCCTCAGATTTGCCCATTTCTCTCATTTTTTTTCCCCTGCAGAGTCTTGAATCAGGAAACTCACTCCAGGCTGATCCTGGGGGGAGCAAATCCATCCTCTGAACTCAAAGTAAAGGCCCTTATTCCCTCCATTTCTTGATTCCCAGGAAAACTACCATGGAATTGTTTAGGTTGGAAAAGCCCTCTGAGATCATCAACCATTCCCACCGCTGACTGTGTCCCCACGTTCCACATCCATATGGCTTTTAAATCCTTCCAGGGATGGAGATTCCACCACTGCCCTGGGAATCCTGTGCCAGGGCTGGACAACCCTTTCCAGGAAGAAATTTTCCCTAATATCCAACTAAACGTCCTCTGGCGCAACTTGGGGCCGTTCCCATTGTTCCCTGGGATAAGAGCCCGACCTCCCCCCGCTTCCCCCCTCCTGTCAGGGAGTTGCAGAGCCAGAAGGTCCCCCCTGAGCCTCCTTTTCTCCAGGCTGAGCCCCCCCAGCTCCCTCAGCTGCTCCAGCCCCTTCCCAGCTCCGTTCCCTTCCCTGGACACTCTCCAGCCCCTCAATGTCCTTCTTGTCCTGAGGGGTCCAGAACTGATCCCAGGATTCGAGGTGTGGCCTCAGCAGTGCCCAGCACAGGGGGACAATCCCTGTCCTGCTCCTGCTGGTCCCACTATTTCTGATCCAATCCAGGATCCATTGGCCTTCTTGGCCACCTGGGCACATGTTCAGCTGCTGTCAGCCAGCATTCCCAAGTCCTTTTCCAGCTTTCCAGCCACTATTTCCCAAGCCTAGGGGGAATATTGTGGGAACCAGCACCAAAGGCTTTACAGAACTCCAGGCAAACATGTTCCCAGCCTTTCCCTCATCCCTCAAGGGGGTCACCCTGTGGGAGAAGAAGCGTCCCATGTGACCCCTCTCTGGGACACTGGAATGCCAATGCCATTATTCCAGAACAGAAGCTGGGTGTTTTTCTGGGGGTGGGAATGGTGTTTTCCTTCCCAAGGGATGCTCCTATGTGGTCATTCCTTTCCCCACTGCTCCGCTGGAACAGCAAAATCTCCAGGATTCTGCCAAGAGCAGAGAGAGAGAGAGAACAGAGAGCAAGAACCCAAACCTTTCTGTGTCCACCTTACCTGGGACCCTCTGGCCACTCGACCACCTCCCCCTCCCGACCCACCCCTGCCAACACCTTCCCGTTTATCCCGTGGCCCTTAACGAGGATGAAGTGACTAATTGGGCCATCCCTGACGGTTCCTTCCAACCCCCAGCCCCCAGCTCCGGGGAGCCAATGGCGCTGAGCGAGTCCCCCCACCGTGATCCTTTTAATCTCATCATATGTCTTTTCTGGTCAATAAAACTCCCTCTCAAATCAAATTGTTCCTGAACATAACCCGACGTTAATGTCCGCTGGACTCCGGGCTGCAGCAACTCGTGTAGTTTGTCATAATTAAGTGCGCTGCCTAATTAATTGAGTGGTCAGGATGCTAATTAGCCAGGTTTATTGAGACTGGAGGAGTATGAAGGGCAATCCTGCAGCTCATCAGGAGCACAGGGGGGGTGGAAATGAAGTGCAGCTCCCTTCCCTGTCCCCTGACAGGCCGACAAATCCGCGGATCCGTGGATTGATGGACTCTGGGGTGGAGGCGAGCGGGGTCGTGCCGGGCTTGTTGTCTTTGTTTCAAGGGTTCCCAGCCTTTGCTCCCGCTTTCCACACGTTCCTCTGGCTCATCCATCACTTCAGCCCAACTCAGGTGTCTCCCAGCCCTTTCCTGCTGCATTCCCTGCTCAGATGAGGGAAAACAGGGCTGCCCACGTATCCTTCTGGTTCTGGAAATCTGGGACACCTGATGGCTCATATTTGTGTTCCCTGAGAGTGGCAGTCCATGGATTATTCCTGCCCAACCTCCTTTCCAGTCCTCTGGTGATGGGGTGTGTAATTCCCAATGTTCAAATCCTCCTTTTCCAGGAAGTCTTTCCCTGCCCTGAAGCCTCCTGCTGCTCCCCAAACCTCGGGACTTGTGGGTCTATATCCAAGATTTTTCCATTTCTGTCCGAAACAAGGACAGAGATTTTTCACAAGGAGTCAAGAGGAGAATTGGGATTGTGCAGCTGAAGGAGGATTTTCTGGGATCTGGGCTTTAGCCCAGGATTAATTCAGGGAAGTTTGTTTTAGGGGATTTGAGGCCTCTCACACACTGAAAGGGGACTTTGGATCAACCTGGGCTAGTGGGTTGGAATTCCATGACCTTTAACCTCCCTTCCCACCCAAACCATTCCATGATTACCTCAGATCTGCAGAACATTCCCTAAAAAAACCCAAAAAACAAACCATCAAATTCCTCATAGTTAAAATTCCCACTTTTCTGTATCACAGGAAAAATTTGGTTCCACGTCCCTGAAAACTGAGAGATCAGAAGGATCTGCAGCTCCAGTGATCCGTAACCCACTCCTTAAATCTGGGATAATCCGGACAAGGATCCCTTTGCACTTCCTCTGTTTCATCAGTTCTTTCCCAAATATCCACAAAAACCGGCACTTTTAGGGAGAAGCCATAATATTTTTAAATTACCCCTGTGCCATAAAATGGGGAAGAATTAATTATTAATCGTGGAATTTGGGAGTTGGGAAGTTTTCCTGCTCACGTTCCTTCTTCCTAAGAGGAGAGGGAAAATAAGGATGTAAATCCTGGTCTTGGATACATCCATGATCTTTGTTGTTTGGGTCTAATAAGGCCAAAATTTGGCCAGATGATACTGAGCATAAAAAGCTCTTCCTTAAAAATCATCTAGATTTGTGTCCTGGTCTGGTTTTCCCTTTGGAAAAATGAGTGTTAAACAGTTTAAGGAAATAACAACTTTTGATATCACTTGTAATTAATTAAGTAGAGCTCGTAGGACATGTTCCCATGGGAAATATCCATTGGGAAAGGCCAAGTGGAGAGAAATCAGAGGAAAAAACCCCGGCTTTTGCAAGGACATGGAATTTATCCCTGTGTTTGTACGGCTTTGTGGCGGAATTTCAATCCAATTGGGAATGTTCCTTTTGATTTGATGGATTTCCAGCACTTTCCAATGGGCAGGAAAAACCCAAAGTGTGAGGAACATTGTTGGGATTGTGCCTTCCATAAAAATGTTACAGAGATGTTAAAATGTCTCTATAATTATCTGTAATGTATCTATAGATAAATGTATAATAGATATTTTAATTATATTATATTATTTATGTTATCAAATATATATTATTATATTATTTATGCTATATTATATCGTATTATGTTATATAATATTATATTATGTTATATTATATTATATTTATTTTATATNTATTATATATTATATAATTATACATAAATATTTACAATATTTAATTACAAATACATAAATATGGCTTTTATCTAAAATTAAATCCATATCTCTTGATATTTGGGATGAAGCAGGACAGGGAATTCGGGAGTGTGACCAGCGGGATCACCCGGCTGATACATTTTCCGGCACAGATTTAGTGAAAACAGCTTATTCCCATCAATTTTCCTGATGTGGTACATTTTTGGATTTTCTTTTCTTTGCTCTTCATCTCCTGAAAAATGGGTTATACCTGGATGCAAGAGGCTCTTCAAAGTGTCATTTTGGGACTGTTTAAAACTCAAAACATCCCGTTGCTGCCATAATCCGTCAGAATTGCCCCCAAAATCCAACCCCTTGGATTCCTTGGAAATATCGATCCCTTGATATTCCCTTTGGAATTTCCTTGGCAGGCACAGGGATCGTTTATACGGAAATGCAAAATTTCTTTCCCCCACTCCCCAAATTTGTGGCTTTTTTGAGGGGGGGATAAGGAATAAAAATCCGGCAGGGGATTCCTGATATCCTTCGGATCCCAGTTGGTGGGACCAAGACTCGGTGCCACATTCCTGGTCCATTTTGAGGGATAATTTGATGTTTTTTCTCCTGGCAAAACAGAGGATCAGCAGCTGATGGTGACACCTTTCCCTACCTTGGGCATCTCCTTGATTTAAAAGTAAATCCTGGGATGCCCAGGGGTGGAGGGAGGGTGGGATTTCCACCTCCCTGTGGGGCAAGAACCATCTTTCTGGGCATTCCCAAAGCTGGCATTCCCGAAGGAATCTCCCTCCATCCCTGCGAGCATCCAGAGGGGGTCCTGCCCTGTCCCTCCCCTTGCAGGGGGATATTTTCGGGGTTGTGCTTCCCCAGCCAAAATCTGTGGCCACATGGGACCCTCCACCTCCCTGGAATCCATCATCTCCCTGGAATCCATCTCCCCGGAACCCATCTCCCCTGGAATCGCCGCATTACAGCCAAACAGGATTTGTTCCACTCCAATTTGTCAAGATTGGACGGGGCCTCAAAGTTGGCGGAGACGTTTATTAAAAGGTTTCTCAGGGATTGGAGCGAGGGAGGCAATTACCTTCCCGGGCTCGGAGAGCAGGGAAGAGCAGCTCCCATCCCTGTTCCGTGGCACGGGAGGGACGAGGAAGGTTTCTTTTCCTTCTCTGCCAATAAATAGAAATCAGATAAAGAGCCTTTTTTCTCCCTCCCTAAAGCTCCACGTGCTGTGGAAACCTAAAACGAGGATGGAGAGGATGGGGGGTGGGGGTGTGTGTGCCGGCATTCCAGCTGCTGGCATTCCCGCCACCGGCATCCATCGGCACCTGGGAACAGCCCCCAAAACCTGCCCTGACCTGAAGGGTCTCTTCCCAAAAAGGGCCAACAACTGGCCATCCTTCTTTTTTGTGTTCCCTCCATGGCACCCTGGAGGGCTGGGAACCTTGCGGGGTGATGGGATGGGGAGAGAGGGGCGGATCGGGAACAGATGAGCCGCACGTGCCGCCCCTGGATGTCTGGATACAAGTCCCCCTGGAGCTTTTATGTTTCAGGGAAGAGGGCTGGCTCGTGGAAAAGGGAGATGTCTTCCTGCCAGGGACCCTGCCAGGGGAAGGGGTGGGAGCAGCAAACAGCCGTGATTTGGGAATCGCACCGGGCACTTCTGGGAAGGAGGGAGGGATGAGATCACGGCTCTGGAGCGATGCCAGCACACCCCGGATTGGGAGGTGGCACTTTGTGCCAGCCAAACCCCTCTGCTCCAGCTGCTGCAGACAGTGGAACATCTCTTGGAGGGGACTGTGGTGCTTAAATCCACCTCCCTCCCTGGTATTTCCCCCTCAACACTAATTTCCAGGGCATTCCCACCTTGGGAAGAGTAAGGGAAGGTTCCTCCAGGAAAGAGGTTGTTTCTGAAGGGAGAGTGTCTGAAAACACCTCTGCACAGCCAGGAGAGTGTTCCCAGGCCTTCCTTTTGGATAATCTGGAATAACTCCAGCAAAACCCCCCCAGGGGATGGAAGTGGAGCAGACCCAGCAGGGGGTTGAACCCCAAATTAACCCTTGGCACTCGTCCAGGGATTTATCCAGAGATGCTTTGTAGGCAAAAGATTTTATTACCCCGGCTTGAGTGGGCTTTGGGCGGAGCCTCTGGAAAACCCAACGGAGGGTGGAGAGAAACCCACCTGAGCTAATTAATCAAATAAATCAGGTAGCACAGTTTGAAGAGCTGCCCCAGCATTCCAGGCTCTGTCTCTCCAGCATTGTTGTTGTTGTTTAATTGTACTGAAGCTGCATTTGGAAGCTGGTGGGCACCAGTTCCCAGGTGAGAGCTCCCTGCTTTATTTGGAGTTTCAGATGAGTTTTCACTGATGATATTAAGCTCATTTCAAATTAAAGTGGGGTGGGGGGGAAGAAGTGTTTTCTATTTTGAGCTGAAAGGGAAGCAAAGAAGTAACTCCCCACCGAGAGCAATTCTTCTCGTTGCAAGACACGATGACAGATGAAAAGGAACCTCGGAGCTGATACAAAATGAGATTCCTGACTTCGCAGGGGAAGAAGGGCCAACGTTTTTTTTTTGGGGGGGGGGGTGGATTTCCGTGGCATTTTCTTCATTTCTGTCGACAAAATATTGGATTTTCCAGGCTTTTCTTGCCCCTTCTGCCGTCCCCCAAATGATTGTGGTGATTTCTAGGGGGGCTGTCAAGGAGAGCTGAGAGCCAAACACATCATGAGGACGGGAGGCAGAAGGATGGCTTTCACTTCCCCTTCCCTTCTGTGTGTTTAACGTTTCCCTGCTTGGGGTTCTGGCTGGAAATTGAAGTTTTCTGTCCCCAAAAGTGCTGGCGCTGAACTCCTGCTGATTTCCAGGCTCGACCTCTTTTCCAGCCTCATTTTAGCCCCGCTGAGTGCACTGGGGGTGTGTGTGAGGATTTCCAGCCCCAACCACCACGAGGATTTGGTCTTTTGCGTCATTGGAGGCCGTGTTTTTCCTCCTGGGGGTGCGTCCTGGCTGGCCTGGATCCCAGAGCATCCTTTTCCTTCCTACAGGAGAAGGGTTTGTCCGGTGATCAGGGATCACCCCTGTGGGGCTTAGAAGATTGGCTGTGGCCTGGAGCACCTGGAAAAGTCATTTAATCACCTTGTGACCATGGAAAACGGAGTTGGGGCTGAATTCCCAGCGGCTCTACCTGCTCCTGAATTTGTGTCTTACCTGGGGAATCATGGGAGGGCAGGAATCTCTCCCTCTTTCCAACTGCAATGAGCAGTTTGGATTCATTACCTGGAAGGTGTCACAGTGTCTGTGACGCTCCCATTGCGACATCACAGCTCACAGAAGCTTCCAGGGGGTGTCTGAACCTCTCCATCACCCTGGAATGAAAACAGGAGCAGATTCACTTTCCTTTCCCTGCAGAGGGGAGTCAAGGTGAGATATTTTGGGGTGGAATCACAGCTGAGGAGGAATTTTGACACCCCGAGGTGGATATTTGGCAGAGAGTCCTCCCAGAGGTATTTTGTGTCCTCCTGCCCATCTCCAGGAGAAAGGAATCACAGACATCAGGGACCTGTGTAAGAAGAAGGCAGGTGCCTTGATATGTCCCAAAATTCCATCCTTTCCTGGCCTGGATTAAGGATGGGAGCAGAGGTGAAGGAGATCTTGTTGTCTTTTGCTGCAGAGGCTTTGATATCCATCTGGGAGAGATAGTCCGGCCATTCACTCCCTCCCCACCTCCTTGCCCCAGACTGGGTCATTTTGATGATAATTTATACTAAATCTCAACTTTTTGTGGTTGTTCCTTCACTGGATTCATCAGGATTTCGGAAGAACTCCTAAAAGTGGAGGATCTAACTGAGCATGGGGCTGAGGTGGACAGGGTTACACCAGGAGTTAGGAATTACCTGCATCATAAAGGGGAATAATCAGGGAACCACTGGTCTGAGGGGCCCAATCTGTTTGGACAACATGGGAAGGACCAAGTGGAAGTTCCCAGGATTGTTGTGGTCCTTGGGACAGTCCTGCATGAGAGGTTGAGGGAGTTGGGGATGTTCAGCCTGGAGCAGAGGAGGCTCCAGGGAGACCTGAGAGCCTCTTCCAGGGCCTAAAGGGGCTCCAGGAGAGTTGGAGAGGGACCTGGGACAAGGAATGGAGGGACAGGACAAGGCGGTGATGACTTTAAGCTGGAGGAGGGTAGATTTAGATGGGATATTGGGAAGGAAGTCTTCCCTGGGAGGGTGGGGAGGCCCTGGCACAGAGATCTGACCCCAGAGAAGATTCCACTTGAACTCTGTCTACCTGTCCTTCCATCCTCTCCTAGTTCTTTATCTTTCATATCCTCTAGTTCTTTATCAAACCATTCCATGATTCCATGGCTCTGTTATTCCGCACACTCTTGTTTGGTGTTGGGAGCAACATTCCCAGAGAGCAAGTCCCCAGAGCAGCAGGCAGGAAGGGGAAGGTTGGAGAAGCCTCACTCAGAGCTGGATTTCCTTTTCCACCCCTTCTCTGCTCCTTGGAGCACAGGGAGCTGAGGGATGAGGGCAGAGGGCCCAGAGCCAGAACCCAGGAATGACTGAGGCCGAGACCTGACCCCAGAGAAGATTCCACTTGAACTCACTGTCTGCCTGTCCTTCCATCCTGCCCTAGTTCTTTACCCCTGCTGTTTTCCCTCCCTGGAGTTCCTGGCATCCTTCCTGGCTGCCTTTCCCCTCCGGTGCCCAGCCCTGGCCGGATTAGGTCAGAGACAACCAGCAGGAGAAGGAGCGCGGCCGATTTGTCCCGCTCGTCCCTGTCTCCCTATCTGTCATCCCCACTCCAGATCCGCTTGCCCTCCTTAAACAAGATCTCAACTGACCGTAAGGCTTCTGTCACTCCAGCCACCAAAATCAAACCCCTTCCCTCATCAAATCCGTAATCAGCCGGAACGGCTCCGTAAGCCGCGCTAAATTGGCTCCTCTCCGCTCCCCCTGCTGACCGCTGCCCTTCAATGAGCCGGCCCCGGCTCTGACTCCGAGGGCAACATCACGTCTAATTATATTTTCCCTCGCCTTTCCAAATCCTCTCAGGCACCAGGACGAGCCCAGGTATCGAGGAGGGTGGTGGTGGGGATTAAGTGGAGAACTTGGGCTGCCGGAGCGCTCGGGAGGGGTGGTTTTTTTTTGGGGGGTAGGAATGGGGTGGCTCCTGCTCCCAGAGGGCAGGGAAGGAACCTGTGGTGGAGGTGGTGGCACGGTGGGACCTTGAGGGTGAAGGTGGCAGCTGCTTTCACCCCTTCCCAGGGGGAACTGGTTGTCTTCTGGCAGCCCAAAAAAAAGGGATGGAGGGACACAGGGAAGGTTTTGCCCTCACAGCCTCCGGGGTTGCGCCTTTAGTTTTCCAAGGGGAAAGAAATATCTCCCTGTGCCCACTGAAAACATCCTTTTTGAGACCTTTGAGGATGGGCAGGCACCCAGATGTGGAGCTGGGATGACATTCAGGCTTCTATGGATACCCTGAGCTGTGTCAGGGATTAAATCAGGGTGAGGTGGTGGGTGGAGGTGGTGATGGTGTGAGGGGTAAGCCAGGAAAAGGAAGGTTTTACTCTCCCAACCTCCAGGGTTGTGCCTTTAGTTTTCCAAGGGGAAAGAAATATCTCCCTGTGCCCACTGAAAACATCCTGTGAACTGGCTTGACTTGCCCTTAGAGTCTGGAAATTCCTTGATAAAATCAGGGTGAGGTGCTGGGTGGAGGTGGCGATGGTGCGAGGGGGCAACACTCGGCTAAACCAGCAGGAAAAACTCATCCCCAAGCAAGTCAGGGTGTAGGGAATGATGGGATTGATTCCCTTTTCCCCTCTCCACATTCCTGCCAGGAACACCTGGGTGTCAGATGTCGGGGCTGCATTTTTCAACCGGGAGACGGGAACGGATCAGCCAGGGAGGGAATTCGATTACGGGTAAATAAACTCGGCCTTTGGAAGTGGAATTAGCAGGGGATGGTTTAATCAAAGGAGAAGATGAATTGGCAGTGGGATAAAGCCCAAGCAGTGGCCACAATAACCACAATTTATGGCTTGTGTTGCCACATAGTCAATTTGGGTTTAATTTCCTTGCCTTGTTCAAGCTCTCTTTTAATGGAATCTCTCCCTGATGGAAGGTGGGCGATGAGAGACACCTGGGGTGGGGTTTTTTTTGGTGTTTAGAAGCAAAAGGTGTTTTATTGCCTCAGATATTCGAGTTCTCAGGCCCTTTTCTACTACCTCTGGGCTGACCTTTGGTGGTGCCAGAGTGAACTTCTCCCAGGGCTCCTGCAGCATTTCTTGGGAGCGGGGAGTTGCTACTTCGGGGGATTTGAGATCTGGGGGGCACAAAGCAGAGCTCACAGGGATGGAGGGGCCTTCATTCCCTCCCTTCAGGCCCTCTGGAGAAGAGGAATGGGCATAAAAGAATGTGTCACCATAACCATGAACATTAACCTGGTGCATCCAGATCCAATGGGAATTTTAATCCCTTCCCTTCCCTTCCCTTCCCTTCCCTTCCCTTCCCTTCCCTTCCCAAGCCTTCCCAAACCTTCCCTTCCCAAACCTTCCCTTCCCAAACCTTCCCAAACCTTCCCAAACCTTCCCTTCCCAAACCTTCCCAAACCTTCCCTTCCCAACCCAGAGAGTTCCAGCCCATAAACTTTTACGAACAACAATAAAAGGAAGATGTTTTCTCCTCTGCTGAGTTTTTTAAGAGGCTGCTGAGGGATTTTCTTGCCTTGTCATTCCCAAGCTTTGCAGGGAGGGGACATAAATCACCGGGAACAAGTGGGACACTCGATCCCCCCCCTCCACACACACAGGGATACATCCGTGGAGGAGGGAAAGGGAGAAGAAGCGGGAAAAAGAACAACTCTGGCTCGTGAATGCGTTAATTTTACAGTGAATAAAGGATTGTTGTCAAAGCACAGCACAGTTGAGTTGCTCCCAGCCCTTCCCCTATGGATCATTTACTCCTGATGCTGATCCTGCTCCCCTTGATCCAGGACAAGGACTTCAGTGAGGATCTCCGGGATCAGGAGCTCCAGGGATCAGGTGTGAGCTTTGCCTTCACTAACTGCAGTTTTCTGGGGAAGAAGAAATTATTTAATTAAACAAAAAACACCCCAAAACTTCCCTTGACCAGCCCTGTTTTTATTTTTCGGACATTTTTCCCCCTTCTGAGCCTAAATTTCCAACCCTGCTCTTTGCCCAATAAAAATACTCCACTTCAAGATGCAGATTTTCGACATGACAACAGAATTTAATGATTTTCCATCTATTTCTCCAATTCATACAAGAAAATGGGAATTTTTTCCCCCAAGGAGCTCAAACCACGATTCCTTTCTGTGCCCACCAGCAAAAGGGTCAAGATGAGACCCCCTTGAGGGGTTGTATGAACCCTTGGAGGGGTTGTGTGGACATTGGCCTCTCATTCCTTCCCAGAACCTGGACATTTACTCCCAGAGATCATTCCCAAACCCCAAATCCCCCAAGAACAGCGAGCAGGACCCAGGAATCCTGAGCTAGCCCCCCCTCCACAGTCACTCCCTGTGCTAAATTCCTTTCCAACCAAACTCTTTCCCAGCTGATGGGAGCAGTTGGCAGATTTTGTGTGTCCCTATAACCATGGGGTGCTGGTGTGGGGCTGCTCAGGGAAGGATTTTTAAGGCAAAGGGCGAAGGGGAGGATGAAAACTGCTCCCAAGAGTTTGCCTTGGTGACACCAAATCCCTCTGGAAGGGACAAACTGTGTCGGGCATCAGCTGCTCTTCCAGGATCTCTCCTCTGTTGAAAAACCACCTCTGTCACCCCCCCCAGCACCAATATCTGTTTTCCAAGGCTGTTCCCTCTGCCTTCAATCCCTTTTTTCCCCCCTCCCTTTCCCTGACTGGTCACTCTGCCAGGTAAGGAAATGCAACGACCTGCATTGTGAGAAAGCCTTCAATGCTTGGGTTTTTTTTGGGAGGTGATGGATACACAGCAAAAGAGGAGCTCCTGGCTGAGCCTTCCCTGGAAAAACCTCTTTATCCACTGGAGAAGTTGGGAAGAGGAAGCAGCAGCGTGTGTTTGCAGAGATGTTGGAACGAAGAGCGACAGCGGAAAGCTCGAGGGGGAAATTAATAATTCTGTTTTCCAGAGCAGGGGTTGTAAACACACAGTAAATAATGGATGGGAGAAAACAGACCTGGATTTCCTTCTCCTGTCATTCCAGCCCGGGATTTGCACCCCGGCAAGGGGCAGGGATGGTCTGGAACCGGCACAATCCAGGCAAAGGCAGGGATTGCTGCTGCTCAGGAAACTTGGGAACTGTTTGGTTGTGGAATCTTGGCCAGTTAGTGCTGTCCCAATGATTTTTTGGGAAGTGCTTTCATGGGAATGGGTAGATTTGCCATTCTGAAGGGTGAATTTAATGGTCTGGGTTCTTCTGTGCTGACTGGTCTCGAGGCAGAGATACAACCCTTAAATCCCAGCTTTTGGTGCTGGTCCTTGTGACCTGGACTGGGAGAACTGGGACTCCTGGATTCCTCATCAGATTTGGAGAACTGCAGAATCCCAGAGTCTCAAAATCCTGGAGTCACAGAATTGCTGAGTTTGGAGAAGATCTCCAAGACCATCAAGTCCAACCTGTGCCCCATCCCCAGCTCGTGACCCAGCCTGGAGCACTGAGTGCCACATCCGGGTGTCCCTTGGACACCTCCAGGGATGGGGACTCCTTGGGAGGGGTTTGGACTCTTCTCCTCGTCCTTTCATGTCACAAGTACCAACCGGCCCTCCCTGTGTCCCCTCCTCCCCCTTCACACCACTCCTTGTCCATTCCCTACGTCCTTTCCAAGTGCCTGATCCTCTCTTACCTTCCCATTTCCACCTCTTTTTCTGACCCCTCTCCCCAAATTTCCCCTCAGTCCGCCCAGGACTTCCGCAGCCAACAATCCTGGGGGGCGTGGGCTCCCTCCTGGGAGCGGAATGTCACGCTGGGAACACGACGCCGGTCGATCACTATCGACTGATAAACCAACACCACATTTCAGAGCAAGGCTGTCGATTGCTGGCATTGATTTATCTGCCCCTCTTCCTCCCAGACCCCGGACAGGGCCCTGATTTACAGGGATGGGAGGGTCAGGACAGGCTGTTTCTCTCCATCACTCACGGATTCAGCTGCTGGAGGCTTTTTGGTTTCAGGGAGGGTGTTTGTGGCTGGAGTGAATCCAGGGAAGGGATGGGCTCCGAGGTGCAGATCCTGCTCCAAGGTCTTCACTTGGGTTTCTGGTAACCGCAGGTTTGTTTTCTTCTTCTTCTGGGCCGTGATGAGGGCTGGAACTTCCAAACAAGTTGCATTTCCAGAGAGCCACTCACCTGTCTCATGGTGGCCTCTGGTTTCCATCAGTTACTGATGGAGTGGAATCCCTGGAGGATGAGGAGTGGCTGCTATTCCTGGTGAGGGGAAGTGCCCTGATCTCCTTCCAGTGGTGGTGGTGAGCACAGATATCCCAACCCTCTGGATCTGACAGGGTGGGAACCCCCAGATTCCTCCCTGAGCCGAGATGGGACAAATCCTCATGAGAACATCAGGTCTTGGGGGACATCCATGTGGACGAGCTGCCTGTCCCTTGGAATTCCATGGGAAAACTCCTGTGGTCTCCTGATCTGTCTCTGGAGATGCTTCCCATTCCTCTCCTCCCTGCTGTGGGAATTTCAGTTGTCAACTTCTTTTCCCAGAGCCTGTCAAATGAGGGATTGGAGGTTGGTCGATGCCTCACCCCTGGAGACATTCCATGCTCAGGTTGGATGGATCTTAGCCAGGAGGAGAATTTGGGATTCCCAGGGTGGCACATTTGGCACAAAGCCTTCCCTCCTTCGGTCCTCTGTGGTGTCCAAAGCTCCTGAATGATCCCAGCATGGGTTTGATCCCTTAATTCCCAGGATTACATGACCCATGTCCTTCACCTTCCCCTCCAGTTTGGCAGCACCAGTTGGCTCAGAGGAAAATAAACTCAGTCTCAGTGTCTCACTGCTAAATGGGAACACAAAGGAGCAAATTCCTAAATTTTGGGACAGGGATATCCAAACTCACGCCCCCAGTCACACAGCACCAACCTGCCTGACAAGGGAATGCAATCCCATCCCAGGAACCACTCCAGGATTTTCCATGGGTGGTGCTGGGATGTTGATCACCCACAATTGCGGGCAGGAGAATTGCAAAGCCTGTCAGAGTTCTGTAGGATTAACTCGGAACTAAACCCTTGGAAACTCTGCATGGCTGGTGATGTTCCAGTTGATCCCTGTTTTCCAGGCAGGGAACTCTGAGGTTTCTGCTCAGTTGGACACTGGTGGTGGCTGAACAGGTGGGGAGGTTTCTACTCATCATCATCATCATCATCATCATCATCATCATCATCTTCATCAGGAACGACTGAGGAGGACTTCCCATTCTCTGGGATTTAACAACCATTCCAACCTGGAAATAACAGGGAGCCTCACAGGGCAAGAACAACGTGGAGCCCTGGAAGACCTGGAAATCAAGGTGGGGTGAAGCCGAAGGCTTCTGCAGCCGGAACGTGGTTGGCTTCTCATGGCAATGCATCCACTGGGATTCCAGAAAGCAGAGCCCTTGGCTGAGGCAGCTACTACAGTCTGGAGATGCCCAAAACTTTGCAGGGAACCTTCAGAAAAAGCCAAAAAGCTCCTCACAGGTCTTCCCTTCTCTGGTGGGTCTTCCGTGACTGTGAAGGAGAGGATGGGAAGACACAGAGTCCTGGAATGGTTTGGGTTGGAAGGTACCCTGCAGATCATCTTGTTCCTCTGCCATGGGCAGGGACACCTCCCACTATCCCAGGTTGCTCCAAACCTCATCCAACCTGACCTTGGACACCTCCAGGGATGGGACTTGTCTCCCTGTCCTGTTTTATTGAAGGACATATCACAGTGGGGCCACGTAAACCCTTCCTGTCGTCACTCCAGGTTTTGGGTGTTCATGAGGGAATTCTGGCTCACCCATTGCTGCTGAGGAACTGGGAGATGGATCCCAAGGGAATGCAGGACACCCATTAGCTGTTGTGTTTATCACCTCGTCTTGCTGGGGAGGGCACAACCTGTCAGGCCTAAATCTCGTTGTCCATGTCTCTTGGAAGTCCTCCTCCCAGGCAAGAAGGGCCGTGTCTTTCCAAGGGCAAATGGCCTCTGGATCTGGTGGCATTTCCAGGGCCAACAGGGTCATTTCAATCCCACTGAAAGCTGGTGGAATTGTCAGGGTGGAAGTCAGTGCCCTGTCCCATTTCCACTCTGGTTGGAATGGAAGAAGAGCCAGTTTTAAATGAACCTCCTGCTCTGATATCCATGGAATCACTGGATCATTAGGTTGGAAAAGACCTCTGAGGTCATCGAATCCAACCTGTGCCCCATCCCCACCTCGTCCCCCAGCCCAGAACGCTGAGTGCCACATCCAGTCCTTCCTTGGACACCTCCAGGGACGGGGACTCCAAACCTCCCTGGGGAGCCCATTCCAATGCTTAACAACCCTTTCCATGAAGAAATTCCTTCTGATGTCCAACCTGAACCTCTCCTGGCACCACTTGAGGCTGTTTCCTCTGATCCTATCCCTGAGAGAAAAGATGGAGCCCCACCTGGCTCCAACCTTTCCAGGGAGTCGTAGAGAGTCAGAAGGTCCCCCCTGAGCCTCCTTTTCTCTGAGGGGAACCCCCTTTTCTCCAGCTAAAGAGCAGCAACGACGGATGAAGCCTCTGAACTAACGTGGGATCGTTCCCTCCCTCCTCTCTCTCTTTTCCAACAGAAAAAAAAAAGGGAAAAACAGAAAAGGGAGGGGGATGAGAGCCTGGATCCGACATCTACACCCCACCTTCACCGCGGCAGATGGCAGGAGGGGATGATTTCTTTAGCGCTGCATGTTTGACATGTCACGGAAGCAGCCAGGCTGAGGTGGTAGGTCCGGAGCCGTCGGCAGCTGCTCCGGCTCCGGCGCCGGGAGAGGGATTCGCAGGCTGCGTTTCACACCTTCCGGAAAGCGCTCTGGGGGAGCAACTCGTGGTGCATCTGCTCGTCCCCCCTGCTCCTCCCCACCCCGTGGAGCCGTGGCGGTTCTTGCCCTGCCACCAGCTCGTGTGACGGGTGAGGTGACGCTGAGGCTGCGAAGGAAGTTGCTCCGGGGGCTTTTCCCGCTCCTGGGAGGTGCGTTCGCTCCAGTGTGGGGGGGAAGAGGGTGGGAAAGCAGGGAAAACATCTGTTCCTGCCTCTCTGCAAAGAAAGGAGAGGGAGAGCAGGGAGGAGGTGGTGGTGGCATGGCGGTGGGTTGCTGTCCAGAAATCCGGGGAAGTTCTCCCTGTCCAGGCTTCCAAGGGTCACGGTTCACCTGAGCACAGCATGACCTCTCCACCTCCTCTAAATTTGTGGGATAAGGAATGACTCGAGGACTTCCACGGCTCAGGAAGGTTGGGCCTCCAAATGCTGCAATTCCAAGGGCTGTTCCAAGAGCTGGGCTTCCAGGTGACCACCTGTGGACGCCTGTCCTGCCCCTTCTCAGAGCTGTGACTGCAAAGTCTCAGATTCTCCCGAGATTCTGCTGGAGGGGCTCCTGCTGATTCCCGACCATGTTTAACTGGGTGTTAAACAAGCAGGAATGCCAGGAAATCCGGGAGGGAGGTGGAAGTGGCTCAGGCAGAGTCTTTGAGTCCATGGGTTGCTCTCCCCACCACACAAAGTTGGAGGGACCCTCCTCACCTTCCCACCTGTTGCTCCAAGGAAATCTCAAGGAGAAAGTCAAATTCGTGGCTGGACGGGCCTGTGCTGCAATCACAGCTGCCTCTGGAGTGTGATTCATTCCCCGGAATTCATTCACTCCCAAGAATTCATTCACTCCCGAGTTTATGGAAGCTGAATTATAGGGAAAACAACGGATGCCATCCTGGTGTTTCCCTATAGCTGCGTCCATGAAGGTTCTGGCTCCCTAAAAGCCAAAATAACCGTGAAATGCCAAAGGTGGTTTGGATCAAGGGTTGTGGAAAAAGCCTGAATCAAAGACCTCCAGGGAGAATTTCCCATCTCCCAGTCAGTCCCAAACTGGAGAACTTTAATTTGGTTCCTCAGCAGGTGAACAGCACACAGGGAGCTGGAGGTTGTTTCTGTAGCTCATTGGCCAAACCATTAAAATTTTTGGGTCAAAAAAATGGTTGGAAGTGCAGAAAGGAGGGACTGGAAACTTGGATGACAGAGAGCAGGAGGAGAAAGCAAGGGTGAAATTCCTGATCCCTGGAAGTGTCCAAGGCCAGGTTGGATGGGGCTTGGAGCAACCTGGTGTAGTGGAAGTTTTCCCTGCCCATGGCAGGGAGTGGAACTGGATGATCTTGAAGGTCCCTTCCAGCCCAAACCATTCCACGATTCCACAAAAAACCAGGCCTAAACCTTTGGTGATCATGGTCTTCAAACAGCTGGAAAATCAAAGTAGTCTTCAAATGTCGATTTGGGTGAATTCCTCTGGAATTATCCAGTTCAGGGGTTGATCCCACTGCTTAAAGACGGTCCCTCCTCCCATTTGGGGTATCCAACAGCACGCAAGTCGTTTGCTTGGGATTAAGGGATTCCACAAGGATATCCAGGACACCTGAGCCCTCCGGGACCGGCAAGTCAACCAGGATCCCTTGAGACACCTCCAAGTCCCCTGTGTGGACAACTGGGTGGAGCTGCTGGAATTAAAAAGCACGGGAATCCAGCAGATCCAGTGGCAATGTCTTCTCTGGACACAACGTGGCTGGAGAGCTGGAGAACAGGATCAGTACAGCCCCAGAGCCTTGGCAGATTTGAGTCAACCCACTGTGGTTATTCCGGATCTGGGATGCCAGGACCTGAAAAAGGGGTGTGGTTCCTGAGCAGCCCCTGCTGTGTCACCCCTGAGCCACGAGTCCACCAAGCTCATTTTGAGACGGGGACAAGGCACAGGAGAGGATTTCCTGGCTGGGATTTCAGCCCCTCTCAAAAGCTCAGCGGGTGAGGCAGAGGATAATTGAGGGATTTGCAAAGCCCGCCCGAATTCCTTCTTTGTCGGGAAAACCCCCTTTCGACACCAGGAAAATTCCCTTTTTTTTTTTTTTTTTGAGGCAACTCCTTCTGCTCCCCCCCATCCAAACATTTCAGAGCCCTTTTTCCCTCCTGGCAGTTTGCCCTTTGGTTTAGTGGAATTCACAGGCAATCCCGAAGCGCTGCCTGCCGGGATCACGGCACGGAGAGGGCAGCGGGTGAGCTGCACGTTCTGCCTCTCCAGCTCGTGGTTGCCCCGGTGCTCGGCCAAAATCCTCTCAGAGGTCACCACGAGAAGGAGCTGAGGTCACCAGGCAGGGCACGGCTCCCGGAGCAGCTGTCGGTGTTATTGTGTTTGGCAGCCCCTTCTTCTCCCAGCAGGAAAAAAAACCCCGAAACCTGAGCCCTCAAAGCGCTCTCTGTTTCGGAAGAAAGCTGCTGGAAGTGGTGGGATGGAAGCTCCTGCCTGTCAGGATGACGGGGATGGGGGACAGCTTTCCTCTGGAAGGGCTGGAACACTGGTGGGGGGAAGGAGGGTGATGCTGGTGTCGTCTCCCAGGAGTCCTGGGCAGGATAAAGCAGATTTAATCTCCTTGGCTCTGTGGTGGTGGTGCTGCCTTTCCCTTGCTGGAATGTTCCAGGCAGGTTTTTCCAGGGGTGAGAGGAATTCTGGCAGAGCCAACCCAGCAAGGATGTGTCCATCTGCAATCCGTGGTCAGTAAACAAAGAGGGTCAAGGCTGGATGGGGA
>VYXB01009795.1:1795470-1982484 GCA_013397135.1 Pachyramphus minor | reverse complement strand
AAACCAGCTTTTTTCTCAGTCCATTTAAACCTTGAAAAAACCCTTTTGTCCAGCCCTAAATTTGCAAGCAATTTTTTTTTGGAGCATCCCTAATCCTTCTGCTGAAAGAATATCCATGAAAATTTTCTTTTCTTCTTTTTTTTCCCTTTTTTTTTTCCCCCCTCCCATCTGTTTTAGCCCATGTCTCACAGCTGATCCGAGCAATGGTGATGCCCAAATAAGTTATAAAATCTGATGTGGGGTTTTACATCAGTTGCTTTGTTCCTGCTGTGTGTGCTCCTGGGAATGGTGTGTGTTCCACAGGGATCAGTGGATCTGGGAGTGCACAAATAGTGGGGAAGAAGCAGCCAGTGGAGTTCATGGTTGAAAAGAAGATTGAAATCTCTTTTTTGAGGTTTTTGTTGTTACATGACCGGTTTATAGGAGTCAAATGCAGCGGATTTTAGAGGAGTTTAACCAGGATCTGATCCTGAGGCGGTGTCCTGGTCTGGGGTGGGAGCTGACCTGGAGAAGGGCAAGGGAAGAGGTCACTCGGTGTCCAGGGGTGACAGGAGGGCAGGTGACAGTGTGGGGGTGTCCCAGGGTGTCACACCTGGGCCCTTCCCTCACCTGCCCATTCCCAAACCAACCCAGAGTGGAGGTGGAATTCTCACCAAAGCTCCATCCCAAGGCCAGGAAACACCACGGTGGATTCCAGCTGATGTTGGACGAAAAAGAACCAGGGGAGAAAAAAAAACCCAAACAAAACCTCGTAAGGAACGATTTGTCTGAGCTCATGTTGAATCTTTTCCCAGTATTTTCCAGCCTTTCTTTTATTCCTCACTCTGTGGATTGCCAGGACAAATGTGTGGGTTTGGGAGGCTCCTTCACTGGAGCCTGGATGGATTCAGGGCTGGATTCAGGGCTGGAAAGAGCCCTGTCCCTTGTCTGTGGGGCTGCACCCCTGTCCTGCCTTCGGGCAAAGTGAGGTGAATCCTTCCCTGGACATGGTTAAAAATAGACAGGATGAGGTTGAGGGAATTTTAGGGCTCATGTTTCAGCTGCTGTAAGAGGGTGTCTGAATATATTGTTTTATTTGGTTGAGCTGGATGATCTCAAGGGTCTCCCCCAGCCTAAATGATGGTGTGACTTTAATTACTTGCTTTGGGCACCCTGTGAGCTCCAGGGTGGATGCAGAGGGAAGGGGGAATGTGATCCCTCCATCTCCCCTGGACAGATCCTGTTCATCCTGGGCAGCACAAAGGGGCATTCCCAAACCAATCACTCCTAAGAAAACTGCAGGTTGGGATGGTTCACACCATCAAATGCTCTAAATACTAACAGAGATGCTCAGCAGAGGGTTGTGATCCTGCAGAGCCTCTTTGGTTAACACACCAGGGGTTTTTTTCATGCAGAAAAACTGAATCCTCAGGTTTTTGTTCTGCTCAGTGTCCTGGTGTGGGACCAGGGCCAGCCTCAGCTCAAAGGCTTTTTCACTTTGAAAGAATAGAGGGAAGGAAGAAAGAATCAGAAAATATATTAAAATGCAAGATTTTATATTAGTTATGTGATGCCCCAGGAGTGACCATAAAATTATGTGGCTTTTTCGTAGCCCTTTACTGTTCAGTGTAAAAGGGGGAGTTGCCATAACAACCCCTGCACCGTGTGACATCCGACACCTTGGAGAAACAGGGAGTGCTCTTAAATCAACTCCCCAAATTTCATATGAAAGTAAATCCATTTTACTGGTGATTTCAAGGCAAGTTTGCATCGTGGCAAGGATTGTGGCACTGTCACCCCACTCAGTTTTGGGCCTTTGGGCCCCGTCCTGCAAACTCCAAAAGCCTTCAGAATTCCTGCAGCTGACATTACTCAGCACCGTGAGAGATCAGATGCTAAAGGGTTTTGCTAAGGGAAATTAAATGGAAGGAGCAAATGACACCTGTGTTTTATTTTTTTTTGACATTGCTTGCTGACTGGGCAACGCCAAAAAAATAGAAGAAGCTGAGCTCTGTTACAGCTAAAGCTCCAGCTGCACCTGTGTGAGCAGCACCAAGGGGGGAGATGGGGGTTGAAAAGTGAAAAAATATGTTTTTGTAAGCTCACATCTGACTTTGGAACTCGTGTCTCCACAACCTGGTGCACACGTTGAGGGAGTAGCCGTCACATCACCCTGGAGATCCCTCCCTGGCTCCTGTGGCCGGTGCTGAGGAGGTTCCCTGGGCAGGGGGAGCACAAGAGGTGTGAAATGCTCCTCAGTGATCCAGGAGCTCTTTGGGTCTCAGCTGGTGCAGCCCAGGACAGTCCCCACCCCGGGTGGTTCATTGCAGCCCCTCCACAGGGACACCCAAAAGATGGAGGTTGTCCCCCTTATTGTTTTTGGCAGCCATCATTTCTCTTGCCAATGTTGGTTTTCTGGGCAGAGGGAGTGTTTGGGTGGTGGTGGGAGATGGCAGCCCCATAGGGCCATGGGATGTCAAGCCAGCACCCACTTCCTAAATTAGGGGTGGTCCTTCTAATTGGAGGGTTCTGGTTGGGATATCTATTTGATTTACCACTTGTTGGCTTGCTTTGGTTTTAATATGAAACAAAATTTGTTTGTTCCTAATTTATTATTTTTGTTACTTTTATTTATTTATTGATGTCTGAACTGTTCCTTTTGTGACCACATAGGCAAGATCCCCAAGCTGCAGAGAGAGGCTTTCTGTTCCTAAGCGTGTCCCAGTGCTGCTCTGGAAACGCTGCTTTCCCATTTCCCCTCCTAATTTTACATCCTTCTCTTTTATCACGCTCTAACCAATACACCAGCAACTAAGGTTGTCCCCCTTACAAGGCAATGCTGTTGCAGCCAAACAATTTCAAACTACCTTCACTTTGTACTGAACACCACGTAAAAATGGGTGTGACAGTGTCTGACACTGAATTAATCTCCCCATGACCTTGCAATGAGAAAGGTAAGTGCAGGAAAATAGAAAGTTACTGTTTCAGCATAATCTCAGAGGCTGAGGGCTCCTACATGCTCTGTCCCATCAATTAAAATACTTCTCATTTTTGACACAATTCTTTGAGTTAATCTTTCCTCTCATCTTCGTCATCGGAGCGGAATTCACATTTGTTTTGTGTATTTTTAGCCGGTGACCAGTTTTCCAGAGCAGCCTTGAAAACTATTTAGCCTGAATTGTTGGCATTTCACTTTGCACTGGCACGGTGTCCTGGAGCCAGGGGTCGGTTTTTTGGATGGTTTGTAGGGATTTGGGATGCACAGGGCTTACCCTGAGGGCAGGGGAAGAGGATGTGTGTGCAGACACGGCCTCTGTACACAAGCTCTTGTTTTAGGGCCTGTGAAATGGGGGGTTTATGTGCACAGTGGTTCCTAAAAAATGTGGGAAATCCCCCTGTGCAGCTGGAGGGGAGCATCCAAAGCAGCAGCACGACTTCCCGTTTTCAACCTTGTAAATGCAGTGGTTAAATTAAGCCGTTTAGGATTTTTTCCCCAGATATCAGCAGTTCATGATGAACCTCCAGGCAGGTCTGCAGGCACAGCTGTAACTTTGAGCATCTGTCAAAAATCCTTGCCTGAATTCTTTTATCAGGCTCCAAGAAGTAATAATCTGTTCATTTTGGAAATTGTTTGGACTTCTTGAGTTTGAAGATGTTATTTATATACATATATGTACGTATATATATTTAAAGGGGTTGTAGCCCAGCTGATGCCTCTTTGGAGGGGGAATACAGACTATTTTTACAGAGTGTATCTAAACTTGGGGTCCTAATTTTCCCTTTGCAGATCTCAGTTTGTTTTCTTCATCCTGAAGCTGAGTTGCTCTGATTCTGTCCTGACCTGGGACTGGCAGTGAGGAGAGCTCAGCACACCCCAGCTTTTGCTCCAGACAACCACTCTTTATCAGCTTGGCTCAGCTCTTAATTATCAAAAATTAAAATGTCCCTTCTTGTGAAAGTCCTGTCCCTCTGCTGTTGCTCTCCTTGGCTTTGTTTTACGAGTGGCTGATAAAAGAAAGCAGAGAAAAAAACAATACCCAAAACCTGAGCCGACCCTCTCAGATCTACACCCTGCCCATCAGCGGCCACAAAGTGCTTAAGAGACCTGATGCAAAGCTGATAAAATGCCAAAAATTCCTTGTTCTCCCTCTTGGGGAGCAGGGAGGGTTGTCTGGAAAACGTCAACAATAAAAATTGCATTTAAGTGGTATATAATGCAGCAGCTACTGTGGGCAGAGCGACGTGCAGGCAGATGGAGGGCTGGGCTTTAAAGAGCACAAGCTCCATACACTGTCTCCCATCCTGGCTGGAGCTGCCACTGGGAGCTCTCCTTGGAATGGGAGTCATGTTCAAAGGGGTCCTGAACACAAAATTCTTCTGTTTCTTAGTAATTCTTGTTCAAAATTGGCTAAATCCACAATTAGTGTGAGCTGATGCTGCTCTGTTGCATTGTCGACATCCATCCATCCTTCCATCCATCCATCCATCCTTCCTCCCATTTATTTGCCACCAGGGGAGGACACCACCCATCCCAGTGTTCCCTCCTTGGCCTTTTGCCTGTGTCCCTGTGTCCCTGCAGCTGCTCTGGGTGCCCCAGGGGTGACAGCCTGGCTGGAGACCCCTGTCCTGCAGGACCAGCCAGGCTCAATTAGCCCATCTGGGAGAGGAAAGAAGAGATTGAAAAGGATTATGCCAAGAAAACCAGAAAGCAGTATTTCTTCTTTGCCCAGCAGAAGGAATAAAGGCTTTTCTTAAAACCATCCCACTTCTTGAAAGCAATTCCAGTTCTTGAAACCATTTTCATCTGGGCACATCCCTCCTTCGTGGGAGCTCAGTGCTGCAGGGCTGGGCTGGGCTGGGCAGCCCCTCTCAGCCCCACAAGCTCCCTGTGCTGCCCTGAGCCATAAAAAAATCCCTGCCTTTCACCCACCAAGCCTTGGGAAGGGGCAGGAGCCATGGGGTGGCTGTGAGGGGTGCCCAGACCCCGCCACCCACACGCTTCACAAGCAGCAGGAAAAACAAATCTGTCCTTTTGTAGTTTTCTTTTACCAGCAGATAAAAGAAAAACAGCTTTCTAGTTTTCTTTCCCCCTGTGGTTTCTGTGTTGGTTTGGTGGTTTTTTTTCCCCCCTGCTAAACTGTGTATTTTTCAGCTCAGTAAAGTATTTACTAGGGATCTTTACAGACCAGTCTGCTGATGAATTATATATTGTACAGCTTCAGCGTGAGCTGGGGGAAAAAGATGATGGCATTTTTTCCACCCAGACTGACTCTATCCAATAGCAATAGGAAAATGAGAGTTTACCAGGAAAGCTTTAAGTTCAGTCCTGCTTGCCAGAGCAGCAGATACCTTTTCTGTCTCGGTCCATGTGCATTTACACAAAGCAACTTTCTCTTCTAACTCACAAGCAAAGCTAGAGCTCAGCCCTAGCGGGCTCTGGGTCCAGCTTGGAAAGTCTGGTGAACAGCTATGGCTTGTCTTTTTTATTTTTTTAATGGATTTCTTACTTTGGCACCAATTGTTTTCCAGATCATCCTTAATTCAATGCATAAATACCAGCCACGGCTGCACATTGTGAAGGCGGACGAGAACAACGCTTTCGGCTCCAAGAACACAGCCTTCTGCACCCACGTCTTTCCAGAGACATCCTTCATATCAGTGACCTCCTACCAGAACCACAAGCCTCTGTGATTTGATTTTTTGGCTTTTTTTGGTGGCCTTTGTGGGCTAAAAGTGCTTCATTTCTGGTCAGGGGCTTTGTAACTCACAGCGAGAGGACGTTCTCCCTTGCAGCCACACGGTGCTGTGCTTTGGTGAGTGGGATCTGCCTGCTTGGAGGGAGGGGGAGAGCCTGTTATGCTGCTTTAAAGGACAATTTTCCACCCTGGCACTAAGCATGAGAGATGAGCCGGAGGATGCAGCTCTGGAACATCCCTGGAAACAACATTTTGGCATCCCCTGTGTATCCAGACTCTAATGAATCGCTGTGCTCACGGTGCTGGGGTGTCACTCGAACAGCAAAGCACATCTAATAATGGCCAGCAAAGCTTGCTCATAAATCTGCAGTGAAAAGTAATTCCAGTGTGTGTTTAGTGAGACATACGGGGAGCGGGGCTGTAAAACTGTGGTTTGCACGTGGAGGTAGGAGGGGTGGGGGGTTGGGGTGGTTTTTGGGGGGGATATGAAGTACAAAGGGCTCAGTTCTGTGCTGTGGGGGTGTGCTGGGGTCTGGTTTGAGGGTGGGGGCAGTGGGCACCACCCTGAGGGTTTTACCAGCCCAGGTTCCCATGAACAGGGGGACAGTGAATTGTCACCTCCCCGTGGCACTGGCACTGGGGCAGGGAGAGGGGAGGGTGACAGGCAGGGGATGGCAAGGCTCTGGATTCTGTCCTGCTACTGCTCTGCCTGCCTTTGCTCCTGCTCCCAGGCAGTTTTTCTAATGGTGGTGTCCAACTGTGGGGTTGTTTGGGGATGAACTGGGATTTTTGAAGTGCATCAAGACTCATAGCTAAAGGCACAGAGTGAGGTGGCACTGCTGGAGCCCTCCTGTCACCCCCAAATCTGCCCTGGGTTACTGTGCCACCTCCTTCTCTACACATTCATAGGAAAACCCTACAGGAACAGGAACAAGTGTGAAATTCTTCCTCCCCAATAACCTGACCAGAGCTTTTCCTCCCAAGCAGGATGCCTGTGTGCCCTTTGATGCCTGAAGCATAGAGTCCTTGCAAAAACTCTGCAATTAGTGAGCTAATTAGGAGACTCAGAGCAGAAACATGGATGTGAGTGTTATGGTAAGGCAGGGGAGGAAAAAGTGCCCATTAGGACACTGAAGTGAATCCTGTTAGGAAAGTTGTAGCTGTTGGTGTAAAACGACCAGTTGCCCAAACATGGTTAACCAAAAAGGTTTGACAAGAGCTCATATTTAATATGTACTTAAATTAAAATGTCTGCTGTCAATAGTGCCTTTCATCCCTATGGTTCCCAAAGTGCTTCATAAACTTCTTACTCCCACTGTCACTGCTGTACAGCTGGTTCTGGGGGTGGAGGGTGTGTGGGCAGCACAGGGTGGACAATTCAAAACCTGGTCTGGGTGTCTTTTAGAAGAAACAAACCACTGGACTATTTTTAGCTCAGAAATATCCTCCTGGCAAGAAGGGTACTTGCTAATAATTGAGTTCCTAAAGAAAAAAGATCAGAGTCTTGGTGACTGTGGGCTCCCAGAGGTGGAAAGCTGAGGACAGAGGCTACACCTGAGCACAGGTCAGGGAGGAAGATGTGAGTGTTCACCCAAAATCCCCTCCTGGCTGGATGAGGCACAAGGAGCGACTGACGCCCTGACTCGGCTCATGTCAGAGGGAAACCACGGTCACTAATTAACAAAATGAAGTTAGAATGCACAAACCTGCTGTCAGGCTGTGGGTTTGGAAGGGTCCTACACTTGTTGTGGTTCATCAGCTGCTTGGGAGCGTCCCTGGAGCCGCTGTGGGCTGAGGGAGCAGAGAGGAAGAGCTCAGGCCCTCAGGGCTGGTTCAATTCACATGTCACCACCTTCCCCCTCCATCACAGAGGCTGGCCAGCTGTTTGCTCAGGAGTTTTTTTGGTAGGGGATGTTTTTCCACATTGCTAAAAGTGCAGTTGTCATTACAGCAACACTCAGGAGAAACCATCCGGAGGTGGGACTGGCTTGTTCTCCTGCCTGCTAAAATGGGACACGGGGGAGAGGGGCTGTGCTGCCTTGGGCAGCCCAGAGGTGAAGCACTGTTTGAGCTGTGATTCTTTTCAGAGAGGATAAAGGTACATAAAATCCTGATGGAAATCAGGGATAGCCACAGGATAACAAATAGGGCTCTGATCCTGTTCATGTCAGAGGAAAACGCAGTCACTAAAGACCAAAACGAAATGGAGATGTACACACCTGCTGTCAGGCTGTGGGTTTGGAAGTACTACACTTCTGGTGGTTCATCAGCTGCTTGGGAGCTTCCCTGGAGCCTTTTAAATCAGACAAATACGTTCTCTCTGTCAAGAGCCCAGACTAAGAACACAGGGCCCCCACAATAAGATCTAGACTTATTCACAGGGTGTCACACAGGACTGGCCACCCTGACCTCAGCCCTGCTGCTCTTTTTGGTGTGATCTGCTTTCAGACACTTTACCCTTGGCTTTGTTCCCTCACAGATAACGCAGCTGAAAATTGAAAACAACCCCTTTGCCAAAGGATTCCGGGGCAGCGACGACAGCGACCTGCGCGTGGCTCGGCTGCAGAGGTACGGCCGGGCAGCACCAGGGGCCCTCCTCGTCCTGCTCCTTGTGGGCTGCACCTCTCTGGAGCAGCACTTAGGAGCTGCCTGTGCCACGGGGCATCATGTGCTTGAGGGCACGGGGGCTTTTGGTGCCGTTTATACCCAAAAAAGTCTCCTCCTGTAAGTCAGTGACGCACTCGGTGTGTTGTCATTTGCCCACGCCCAGAGGGGTGTGATGAGTTCATCGTGTTAGGCAAAGGGTGGTGAAGTCACTGGAGATGCTCTAGGGAAGCCAAACTAATGTGTCATCATTCTGTATAATCAGTAATAATTTTTCTCACCTCTTTTAGCAAAGAATATCCAGTGATCTCCAAAAGCATCATGAGGCAGAGGTTGGTGTCCAGTCATGGGCAGCTTTCAACAAAGCCAGACGTGAACCCACTTCATGGCAATCACCAGACCCTTCAACACTATCAGTATGAGAATGGTGCTCACATGCAGTTTGCAGCTTCGGATACTCAAGACCTGCCACTCAACACCTTCACAGCACAGAGAGATTCAGGGCTCTTCTACCACTGCCTAAAGAGAAGAGGTAACTCGAGTTTACAGCTAGAAAAGTATTACAGTTCTTTAACCTGGGAGCATAAGCACTGAAAGCTTATGGCTGACTCTGGCTGGGTTTGGATCAGTCTCTTCAGGGCCTTGATCTTCAAGGACACTGGTGTGATCAAAGTGTTTTGGAGGATCACGAACCAAGAGCTGGCAGCTGGGGCAGTTATCAGTGGTTTTGTCCCACAGAAGGTAAATTCAGACTCCTGAGTCAGAGCTGACAAAATTAATTAGAATGTGTAATTCAAATGGCATGAAACTTTGCTGGAAAATTATCCATTGTTGGGATCAGCTGAATTAAAAATTGTCTCTAAGAGGCCACTGGCATTAGCAAAGTTCTACATGTTCAGCACTTTCCAAGACAAAGCCATCAGCAATTCTCTCAGTGTTTGCAGACTAGTGGGATGTGAAAGCTGTTTATAAGCAGCCCTTTCCTCTTATCCACTAGTTCTCGAGTTTAAGTGAGCTGTGACTGCATTCTCTTCCTTTTAATCCAGCATCAGATGAGATCATGGCATGTTTTAAGTTAAATGGAAAAATTTTGCACAGAGAAAAAAAAGTCCTTCCATTTGCATGTCTCACTGCTTGCTAATTTATTTAAGCTGTGAGAACTCTCTGATCATGGCCAAACGAAGAATCTAACAGCAGCAGTAATGAGGGCTGCAAGGCAAATGTGGAGTTTCAGCAGATGTTTAATCTGCAGATGAATTCACTAATTCATCCAAAGAATATTCCTAACAACTAACAGAAAGCTGCTGGTAAACATGGCCATGGTCCCCACAAACTGTAGGAGAGGGGATGTGGCTCTTGCCTCCCCGTAAAGCTGAGGAAGGACTGTTGACTGGGAAAGGGCTCCTTTATCTGGAAATATTTCTGCAGCTTTTGACATGAATATCTGGGAAATGTAGAGTCATTTTTGCAGTGACAGGAAGGCAGGCTGCGATAAGACCCTCTAAGAGACTTCTTGAATTTGTCAGGAGGGACCCTGCAGGAGTGTCAGGGACCTCTGTTATCTGGATGAAGGTGAAGTAATCCCTGATGTGAGAAGAGTAGCCCAAGTCCCCCACTTAACCTGACAAATGTCACCAGAAGGCTTTGAGGCCGAGGGGATTAGCCTAACATTTGCAGCACAATGTCTTTTTGATGCTGTGCATTGTTTTCCCTAAACTAAAAGGGTTTAACAGGATTAATCTGAGAAAAGAGCAGCAGTTCAGTGGAACAACCACGGTTGCACGCTCAGCTTCCAAGGGGACTCCATGAACTCCACAAACCCAACCCAGGCTCCCAGCGGGTCTCTGTTAAACCCGTCATTCCTGACCCTGCATTTTTGTGCGTTTTGCAGCAGGAGCTGCTCCTGACCGTGCGTTTTTGTGTCCGCAGAAAGCGCCCGGCACCTGGACCTGCCCTGCAAACGCTCCTACCTGGAAGCCTCGTCCTCTGTGGGGGACGATCACTATTTCCGCTCCCCGCCCCCGTACGAGCAGCAGATGCTGAGCCCGTCCTACTGCGGGGAGGTGGCCCCGAGGGAGGCCTGCATGTACTCTGGGGCCGGCGCCGAGATCGCCGGGGTCTCGGCGGTCGAGGACCTGCCCCCGCCGCCTCCCCCGCTGAGCTGCAATATGTGGACTTCAGTCGCACCTTACACCAGCTACAGCGTTCAGACAATGGAAACTGTGCCCTACCAGCCCTTCCCTCCCCACTTCCCCGCCGCCCCCATGATGCCGCGGCTCCCGGCCATCGCGGGCCAGGGCTCGCAGCCGCCGGGCAACAGCCACTTCAGCGTCTACAACCAGCTGTCCCAGTCTCAGGTCCGGGAGCGCGTCCCTGCCCCGTCCTTCCCGAGGGAGCGGGTGCACCCGTCCGTGTGCGAGAGGAAACCCCCCTCTCCGCACCTCAACGCGGCCAACGAGTTCCTGTACTCACAGAGCTTCTCCCTGTCCAGGGAGTCGTCGCTGCAGTATCATTCAGGGATGGGGACTGTGGAGAACTGGACTGACGGGTGACTCCGAGGGCCACAGCCAATGTTCCTGCTCCAGGACAGTGTTCAGTCAGTGTTGATACCTGTGGGTAACTTGCACTTCGGGGAGACAAATGTGCATTTCCAGAGAGATTTGTGTGGGTGAAGAGCTTGTATCTTCAGGCACACAGAGAGTTACATCTCCTGTCTCAGTGGGCCGGATCCATCAGGCTCTTACTGACTCCCAAATAAATTAATTCTCGCGTCGTCATCCGGTAGAAACCACCTTCACAATTAACAAGTGACGTAGCCGGTCATTTCCTTTTGCTTGTAACCTTAAACATCACAAGCAAATTTTGGCTATTTGGGAAGAAACACGAGCTTCACTTTTACGGTTCATGGAGTGAAAGCATCCCAAAACTCGAAGGAAAAAGCCGTCAGCTCGGCTGTGTAGCTCAAGGACTGCCGCAGCAGCGCTTCTTTAGGCTCTTCTGATCTGGAGGAGTCACTCCTTCCTCTGGCAGTGCCGGAGCCGTGGGGGTCGGGTGGGGGGAGGCTCGTGTGGGGTCAGGGCGCTGTGGTCCCACCGGTGCCCCCCCGGCACAGCGCAGGGCTCGTGCCACGGCGACGAGAGGAGAAGGCGCCGATGCACAAATGTCTCTTCTTCCCCCCAGGCCACCATCGCTGGTGGCTGTGGGCAGTGAAGAAGTGAAGGGTTACGCCCGAGGCCAAAGAGCAGATTAGTTGCAGCGTCAGGAACAGACCCAGAGTCTTCAGACTCCCGTCCCTTGATTGAATCACACTTGCTTTATTGCAATATATTTATGAAGTTTAAGCTTAAGACTCGCTAATACTTTCCAGAAACGATTTCTGTATCTGCTGGTCCTTGATTTCTTTGCTGTTCAGCTGAAATGTGCCTTTTGTGCTATGTTGGTTTTTTTTTTCTTTTGCAGCTCACTCAGAATTGTTCTCAGCCTGAAGGAGGCATAGAGGAACATTTTCTTCGTGGTGGGGTGGGGTGGGAAGAGCTCCCATTACCTGTCAGGCTTTCCAGTGTACAAATATTTGTAGAACAGGTAAAAAGCTGTAACCAGTGTATCCATTGCTCCTGTTGTTTGCTGTGCAGGTCTCTTGAACTGACTCCTCCAGCGCTGGCTCTGCCCACCAGGGTGTCCCCGGGAGGTTGCTGAGGTGGGAATCAGTCACAGGTTGGACTCTGTGATCCCAGAGGTCTTTTCCAACCTAAACGATGCTGAAAGGAGGGATCATTTGGCTGGCACTCATGTGGGGAAACAAGTGGAATCCCTTCTGGAACAAAACTCCCTCTGCCTCCACCCCCAGAGCTCCTGAGCAGGGATGTGTCTGTGTCCGTCCTGCGGAGCTCCCGGGCGGTGCCATCCCTCGGGGTGGTGACACTGAGGGCATCTGGCAGTTTAGTTCCACCAAAGAGCACAACATTCCAGCCTCAGTCATGCACAGTGGGTTTGGGTTTTCCCCTCCACTGCTTCCCAGATGGGCAAAGAGCCAAAATCCAAGTTTGGAGGCTGGGAGGTCCTTGTGTGTTTGGGGGAATCCATTCCAAGGAAGGGGCTGATGGATGAGGGCCCTGAGGCCACCACAGTGGGTCACGTTTCAACCAGGACAGTCCCATACCCACATCCAGCAGTGGATGTGTGTGACTGGTGTGGATTTTGTAACCAGGATTTGGAAATCACTACCATTTTTGCATGCTGAATAGCTATTTATATACATATATATTTTATATATATATATATATAAAAAATATATATATATCACAAATGCAGGCCACGTGTCCAATTCAGCTTTGCTTTTTACGAATGAAATACTTAATAAAAATGAATGTTGCAAGGTTTGGTTTTTTTTTTGAAAGACATCTATTTAAGAATTTTTTTTTTTATTACACACCTTTGATGTAAAAACTAAGAATTGGTTAGACAAAAAACCTCATATATACTACAGATAAATCTTTATTAGGAACCACATTAGATACAGGTGGTAAGGAATTTTTAAATGTTTGTTACATAGCATGGACATTTTATTTTACATATCAGAACATAAAGTCATTTTACTACTATAAGCTGTCTCTGGGTGCATTTCAATAATTAGTATAAAAATGTTCCGTGGTTTAATTAAGATGCCTCGTCTCTCTTCTGTCTCCTGCTGTCTGAGTACACCAACCTCACACTATTTTACCATCTCAAAGCTCCACCATCACACTTCACCTGCAGTGCCAATGGTGAAGAACTAAAAGTTGGAGGGAGGGGGAGAGAGAGGTCTGAGGGTGTCACTGCCCATGGTTTGAAACACTCACTTCATTTCTCAAGCTGACACTGGATCAACACTGAACCAGACAAATGTTGCCACCACAACCTACAAATTAATGGGGTCAGCAGCCCGGGGTGCAGATGACAGGCTGCCTGGACCTTTAGCCTGTTTTACAAATATGACTAAAAGAATAACAATGTCATTTTTAATGAATAATCTCTGCCTTTATTTTTAATCATTTTTCACACACCTTCTGCTCACAGCTGCAGTATTTATTGATTTAGGGCAGTTTAAAAAGTAGCTCCTTTAAGAATTGTTCCTGCAGCTTTCAATTAATGCAGGGGATGTAGAGAAGACTTGGAATTAATCCAGGTTTTACCTGGTGAGCACAGAGCAGGCACTGCTGGCAGCCTTTGCAAAGGGCATGGCCAAGGCTCTGCCTCAAATCAGCCACAAGTGCCCTGGGAAACCCTGTGCCAAATAACAAGCTTTTCCTTATAAAAACAGTCCATGATGTTTGTGAGCACAGGATCTGACTGGGAAAGGCTGAGTTAGCATAAAAACGTGTAAAATTTGGATAAATGCTAATCTGGTCATCTGGGCTCCTTTTATGGTCACTGGAGGGAGATCAGACATTTAGATTAAAGGATGAATCATTCCCTGGTGATGATCTTTTTCCACTCAGAGAAGTTCAGCCACTTAGAGCAGATTTCCCATTTCTAAATGGACAAAATCAAGTGAGTGGGATCCCCCTCCTACGTGACTTCAACCAAGGCATTCAGACAACACCAAATTGAGGTGAGCTTACAAATCCCATCCTGAGCACAGATCCACAGCCAGCACCTCCTGCTTGTGTTAATTCACGGGATGGAAACAGGTGGTTCTTTTTTCAGTCTGGTTTATTTTTTCCTTGCAAGGTTTCCACCCTGGGTTTGTGTCCAATCCCAAGCTCCCGGGCAAGGTGGGCGGCTCTGGTGTGGCCAGAGGAGGCACTTGGGATCCACTTCACTTATTCCATGTTTCCCACCTGGGTGCTGAGTGTGCCAAGCCCTGGCAGAGCAGGATCCATCCTGCAAGGCCTGTGCTGGGCAGCCCAGCTCAGAACCAGAGCACGGCAATGCTGAGTGTCCTTGAGGGTTCGCTCTGTTTGTTTTTCAAATCAGACACACTAAACTCTGGACATCACTAAAAAAAAAAACACCAAAAAAACACAACACCAAAACCCCAACAACCTGCACAGCTTTAAAAGAGATCAAGTGTGCTTACTGTGTCCCATGTTTGATTTACTGCAGTTTAAACAGCTTTTAATTCTCAAGAATGTGGAGTTTCACGTGTGTGGAGGCTTTTCCAGCCTTGGAGGTTTGCTGGGAATGGCAATCCAAGCACAGGAGAACTAAACCCATTTCAAATCAGATTAAAGCAAAAATTAGCAAGTGAGAAAAACTTAGATACACACGAGGTCTGTTTTTCATTGATGTGCTCTGATCTGTACTAGAAGGCACGGGGAATTTTTTAATTCTGTTTTTCTTTAAGGTAGATGTCCAGATTTAATATTGGCTCAGGCAAGCTCAGTTCCACCGAGCCCAGGAGCACTTATGCCAAGCTTGGACTTCACTCTAAATAGAACAAATATTTGTATCAGCTTGCTGAGAATGTGAGTAATAGGAATATTTGCCAAAACTTAAACAAGCTAAACTTGAGTCCTGCCAAAAGCCCCACCATCCAATTTGGCATCATTGGCAGCTCACAGGCTTGAGAGGGGCCTAAGTCTGGAAGAGCTGGGGTGCTCTTGGCAAACATCAATTTATTTCTCTCTCTCTCTCTCTCTCTCCCTCTCCACATTTTGGAAAATTTGTGCCTCTCTGTATTAATTTATGATGTCATTAAATAACTCTTTTTGCAGCTTGTATAGAAAGAATGTTTCTTTTGAAGATGAGAACTCTCCTGAGGATGGTTACAGTGAAAAATTCCAGCCAGAGGGGGGAAAAAACTCCTCTCTCCTTGGCCACTCATGTTTCTGCAGTAGTGGTTAAACAGCGAAAAAATTTACAATATTTTAATTTAAGGACCTGTTCCAAGGAGGTGCCGTGAACTTGACTGTGACAAGAGGCAGCCGAAATTCAATGTGATTAGAGGGGTTTTATTGCTGTGATAATAGGCTGGAAGAGAAAAATCATGAGCCCGTGACTTGCAGGTGGAAACCACCAGGTTTTGAAGTGATTTGCTCTCCACAAAGTACAGGATCAATATTAAAAATTAAAGAAAGGAAAATATTGGGAGTGGTACAACCAAAGCCAACAACTCCTGTCAAACATGAACCTTATTTAGAGTGAAAACACTGTCACCAGAGGAAAGGCCCCTTGGGCTCTGCCCATAAAACATCCCTGCAGGCTCTGGGGTTGAGGTGGCTGAAGATTCATCTACAATTCACAGCCCTTCCTCCATCAGGGCTGGGCAGTACAGACCAGACAGATCTATAGATCTCTGGGTTCTATTGAAACCAAAATTAAGTTTAAATTCAAAGTGAGATTTAGGTTAAACTTACTTGAATAACAGCAAGGGGAGTCCATACTCTCGGGGCTCTGTGCCTTGGTGACAGGTGCTTGTGGCCACCAAGCCTCTCCACCTGCCAAAAAAGATCATTTTCCTGGTCACAACCAGCAAATGTACCCGTGGGACCCCTTTTGAGACTGACTGCTCAAATGGCACCGTGGATTTACACAGGGAATGAAAATTGCACTCACTCCTAAGCCTGGGCCCACCTTTGGGACCAGGTCCTGAGAGAAGGAAATAAAACAGTGAAATAATTAGTGCTAATAATGCTAATTCGATTACAATTAGGATAATTGTGATTTTTGTTAATTAGAAACTTGTTTAACAAAAGAAAAGCAAAACCCACAGGAGTGAAAACAGGAGGAACGGCTACAACAGGTCAAAAGGCTCTTGTTCCACAGAAAAATACTGGTGGGGAAGAGGTTTGAAGGAGTATTTGGCAAATTCCAACATTTTTCATCTGGGTTTTTTTTGGGTTGTCATTTTCCCTCATTTTCAGCAAGCCCTAATTTCTGGCTTTCAACCACACATTGCTACAGTTTCGAGGAATATTTTTGGTGGAGTTGTATTTACAAACTGCTGGGAAGTGGCTTCTCAAAAAAGAAAAATGATGTGGAGTGTCAGCACCGTCTCCATCCTGAAAGACAAAACTTGACAAATGCAGCTTCTAGTTGGGAGGTTCACACTGACAGCAGGAAGCTGGGCCAAATTTGTGTACTCAGCCCCTGCCAGCAGGAATGGACACATCCTTGAACAAGTATTTACTAGAGAACAACATGTCCAAGGAACAATATGTACAACTCTTCCTCCTCAAAACCTTGGCCTTACGTAAGGCAGACAACAACATGGGATGCACTTCAGCAGAGATGAAAAAGAATATTTTATGTGGTTTTCATGCCAAAAATCAAAAGGGTCAGTCCTGTTTCTGTTGAAGTCAATAGGAAAATTTTGTAGACTTCAGTATAGCAGGACCAGCCCTCTAATCTGCCCTTCACCAAGCCCAGCCTGCAGCCTTGGCTGTGCAGTTTAGGAAAGAGCCACGGAGTATTTGAGTTTGATGGATGACACAGGGACCTTGTGAAAATTACACTTTGCTCATGCCCAGTGCATCTGAGCAGCTACTGAGAGAATGGATCTAATATTGTATTGTGTTCAATACCAGTTGTGAATATAATACACAAATGGGTACCTCAAAAAAGAGAGTAAGACTCGAACCACTGATCATCCCCTCGAAATCCATGCACTCATTTTAGCCTGAAACTTTAGAGCAGATTGCCCTGGCCATGAGGAATCAATCATGAGACATCCTGGAAAGGTGATGAACTCACTTGGTACATCACAGTAATATGAAACAGTCAGTGCAGGGGATACCCAGGCTGAAGGTAAAGGGGATGGCTACTGAGCAGGACACAAATGGAAGTGGGATAGGGATCAGCTCCATTTACAGGAAAAAAATTAAAGCAGCCACACTGTCTCACCTGATCAGACACCTCTGTGTAAGGGTTTAGTCTAAGCCTGACTCCTGAGAACACCAAAGGTAATGAAGAGTAAAAGGATTTTAGCCAAATAAAAATTCTGTTTTAAATGAATCTGTTCTTCCTGCTCATCATTTTTAAGACACAGCAAGTTCAAAGCTTAGGTAGTTTCCCCTCCTCCCTCCCCCACTTTCCTTCCCACCATTTATCATTATGAAGGCAAGCAGACAGGTTAGAGGCAGGAAAACCTTCCACTGGGATTTCTGTCCAGTGTCACAGCCAAGGACTAGATTTACACCCAGCATCAGAACCGAGCACATGGCTGTAGTTTCTCTCCCTTTCCTCAGCAGCAACACGTAAGGAGAAAGAGGGTTTAACTCTGGGTAAACATTGCCCAAGCACTCCAAGCCTGGGAGGTGTCAGTGCAGGAGGATGGAGGGGTTTGCTGGAAAAACCAAGAGGGCAAATCTTGTCCTTTAACTCACACAGGACATTTAGTGTGAGGCAGGTGATGGTCGAAACACTGATGGCCCTGTGGATCCCCTGACCCTCCTCCCTGGAGCAATAAAGAAACATGGGAGCAACAGAGACATGGAATCAAGAACCTGGACACTGAAATCCCCCAAAGCTCTGAGAACCCAGGGGAAGGGAGAGCTGAGGCAGCACATCCCACTGCTGTGAGCATCACCACATGCTTGATGCCTGCTGCAGACAGAGCACTCTCCTCCCAAATCCTGAGTTAAACGTGCAAAAAGCCACTCCTAAGTCTTCATTTGGACCAGTTATGACAGAAAATCAGCACATGTGAAGCTGAACCCCTCACACTTACCTGTGTTCCTCTTAGCTGTGGGAAAACAGCTCCAACTGCAGGCCAAGGACGCTGTGAAATTCAGGATTTACAGATGTTCCCTCAGCAGTGATGCAGCCTGCAGCCCTCAGTGAGTGACTCGCTTCTCTCCTGCACAACAGGGAAGTAACATTCACTCACCTCTGGGAAGTAGTTAATTAGATTGTTGGGAAATCGGTTTTCATCCTATTAACTGCAAAAGAAGGGGAGGTGGGAGGTCAGTAACCAGGAACTCGATGCAAGGAAAAGGTGAGCTGGAAAACTTAAAAAAAAAAAAAAAAAAAGGTGAGAAAGGGAGGAAAAAAAAGGAAAAAAATTTAAATATAAATGCCCTCTTCTTGGCAAGGAGGAAAAGCAACTGGCAAGAGACAAACAAGTTGCCTGAGGGTCTGAGTGTCACCAGTGAGGGCACAAGGTTGTGCTTCATGTGTCACAGAGAGAGGTTGAGGTTGTCCTCTTCACTTGTTTCAGCCACTTCTCTTATTTCGTGAAGAACTGTGGGTAACACAGCCAGGCTTCTCATAGCTGAAAAACAGGCCCCTGAAAATGTGCAAAAAAGGAGAAAAGTAAGTTTTATCCTATTTAAGACAGACTAAACATCCCCTTCCTCCTGGGGTCTCTTATTACTTCTTCAGTTAAGTTTCAATTTTGCAGGTATATGGGCCAGTCTTGATAATAAAAAAAAAAAATCCTATTAATTTCCAAATGACAGGGTATTCTCCTACCACATATTCTGTATGACCCTTTCCTGACAGGCTAATACAGTAATAATTCCTCACTTGGCTCCAGCACTGAGCTCAGATGTTTCCTTGGAAATACTTTGCTCCTTTTCTGTTGTTTCTTGCTGTGGATGGAGATCCTTTGTGTGGCAATTGTGTGGCAATTCAATCCTTGAATTGGTTTTCCACAGCACAACTTCCTTTGTGTCCTTCCCAGCTTTCCTCTCCATAGATACTGAAGAGCACTATTTCAATGAATCATGTTTTCTTCTAATAAAATATTATTTGAGTCCGATGCCAAAGGCCAGATTTCTATAAAAGATTCAAAATGAGCAAATAAGCACAGCAAAAATAATTTTTGTTCTTCTGTGTTGCCCTCCCCACCACCATTTTTGGGGGTCAGAGACTCCTTAGGAGACCAGCAACACTACAAGAACCGATATTTTATATCTTTAGTCTTGTTTAAGTGATACCTTTGTGCTGGAAGCTGAGTAGGGAGGTGGTTCTGTCTTCCTTATGCTGCCATCAAGAGCCAGTTTTTTGGGTCAACAAAATCTCTCTTCTCTAATTCCTGTGGGGTAAAAGACTTCTCCTGAGTTCTCAAGGCCCAAGGGGAATTTCCCGTGTTATTCCTCTCCCCTTCCCACCTCCCCTCTTGGCACAAAGGTGACCCAGAGCCCAGTAAAGTGTTCAACCAAATATTTGGGAGGGTTAAGATACAGAGCGAAGCTGAGCCAGGGCTTCCTGGCAGCAGGGAGAGCTTGGAATGAGGGATATGGTTACTGGCTATGAATAACCATTACCCAGAAATTCAGGAGGAGGATGAAAGGCAGCAGACAGCACAGTAAAAGTCACTGTAACTTAACAACAGGGATACAAAGAGGAGTTGTGTGCGTGACCCACCTCACCAGTGAGTAACCACCACCCATCTGTCCTGGTGGACACGGTGGCTCGCTGTGTTCTGGGTATTTTGTTGCCTAAACTGGTAAAATCTTCAGCTTTTCAAGGTATCAACAATGTCTTTCATGTGCTGGTACAATGCCCCGAGCAGGGGAACAACTGGGAATTGCCAATATAAAGTGATAGGAAAGGCTGTCCTCACATTTCATTTAATAGGGTACATTCCTTTTTGTAATACTGCTGAAAGTCCTTCAAATATAAATGAAACAAAAACTGTTCTTTTACTTACTGCTAATAACAGCCAGTTGTACTGTCCTTGAGAGCCACATATAAAAAACATTCAAGGAATATTTTTAAATGTCCTGCTCTATGGTAAAATGCTGCACTATAAAGGAGACTTCTGGAGATGTTACCTAAATTAGCCTTGCTCAAATGCCTTTGTGATATTTAATCATAATAATAAAAGCCAGAGTGCTTTTGCCTTTCCATCAGAAATTAGTTTTGCTAGTCCCAGCTCCATCCTGGCAACGTGGTATCGTGGTGTATAATTTCATAGACACAAAGACACTTCACTACCATAGCTCTCATTATTAAACAATATATTTTAATTGTCACCACCTTTCTCATATAGACATGGGCCAAATCTACCCTTATTGGCTTCAACTGAGCTCCACAAGGGATGAATTTGGCTCAATATATATAAAACATACAGCAAGTCAAGCAATAAAAAGCAATGTTTGGGTTTCTCTTTTTATGGCACTCGGTGCTTTTTGCCATAGGAACCCACATGCCTGGCCAGTAAAATCCCATGATAAAGGACTGAAGTGTTTAAGACTTCATATGCAGAATAGCCCTTGGTGTTTAATTACAATAGCAAAGATGCCATGTTATAAAAGCATTTCTTACCTGGAGAAGGGATCCATGCTCTCCAGCGAAGCTTAATTACCCAGGACACGCTGGGGTTTCCCCTCTGGCAATAACCTCTAACACCAATAACTCCTCTATTCCTTTTGACATCTGAATAGCTGAATATTGTTAATTTTTGGTCTAATTTCCTTATTCAGATCGCAGCTTTGCAGTGGTGAAAGTATTGAACATCAGAAGAGCTTCATTCCTGGGACATTCCTCTTTCTTTCCTGCATTTTTCCCTCGGAATCTCGCGCTCCCTCAGCCCGCTCTGGCACTGCTGCTCCCCCATCTCCCCTTCCCAGCATACTTGGCTCCAGATGGAGATTTATGCATTTCCCCTCCTGTGATCCTTTCCTGCTCCACCAGCAGCTCCATCCCAGGCCCAGAAGATGCAAATTTCTGCGGAAAGAATTTACTTAAAACATTATAAAGAAAAAGCTTTGCCTGGCTGGGAGTGCCAAGCCCAAACCCAGAGGTGTGACAAACACACAAATCCACACACAGGGCACAGAGCAGCACCTCTGGAGCCCCCAAAAAACCCCCATCCAATTGATATTATTGTGGGGAAACTGAGTCTTCAGTATTTATTAAGTTTTATTAGATTTACAGCTCAGACTTCTGCTGAGATCCACAAGGAGAAGATTCAAGTTCTACATAGAAAACGCGGCTTGTTTCGAGGCGGGGGGGAAACCTCTCCCTTGGCAAACAATGGGATCTCCAGCCATGATTTAGAATCATCACCTGCATGATCCTCCTCATCCTCACGCCTGGATCCTCGGCTTTTGATGAAGGCAATTTCCTGAGTGCATGTGAGAGCCTGTGGCTGCAGCCTGGAACAATCCTACCTCAGTGCTTCCCTTGTGTTGTTGATCCTTTAATTTCCTCCAGCCCACTCCTGCAGGGGACTGACTCGAAGTTTTATGCTACTCTTTTGGACTAATCATTTACGACTGACTTAAAGAAAAAAAAAAATAAAAATCCCTTCTCTGCTGCTACTGCTCCATGGAAGGGTCACTAATTGGGATGTACTTGTGGCCAAATGGCAACACAGGCTTAACAGCAACTCGCAGGGACCCAAAAATCCTGCCCAGAGCTTTATAACCAGAGCAGTTATTTAGAATCTTATTCCAAAATTATCCATAAAATAAGCTCTGCAGTGCAAATTTTCACACCTTGAAAAACCAGGCGAGCAGAACGTCATATAAAACTGATTAATAGGTGAAATCACAGTATCAAGAGAAAGCTCTGCTGTTCTGATGGTTCTGAATGTTACACAGGGCTCTTGCCATGGCCACGGTTTTATAGATTAAAAATACAAAATTGAAGAGGATCTGCAATTACTGAAAGAAAGGCACATGCTGGATTAACATATGCCTTAGGGGGAACTCTTGACTAATGACAAAACAGGAAACCAGATGAAATACAGAAGGGACATACATTAATTTCTCCAAATTGTTGATGTTAGTGCTCAGTAAAATGGAGATCAAACCAGGGATTTTATTATGTAAGAAAACCAATAATCATTTAAGGCTATTTTCGTAAAAAAAGGTCTATTAAATTCCAACTTAAGGCTGAGAATCTGATGCTCAACCCTTAGGCAAAGGCCTTATTATTTTATTTTATCAGGTTAATTCTGTGATCTCAGAGGCACATCCTTCCAAATGCATTGTTTGAACAGTGCAGCTTTCTTGAGCTGTCCTATTTAGAAATATCACAACAGTTGTGACCCAAGTTTGAACACACAGACATGAATGATCAATTATTATAATTATTTCTGTATTTTTATACATTACAGGTGATCAAATTGTCCTTGAAGAATTTTTTTTCTAATTAAAGGATAAATTTGTACAACATTTGGTGTATTTTACACATACCTACCGCCATAAACTATTGCTAAATCTTTAAATTAATACAAGCACATTACTTTAAGTAATTTAAGTACATTCTCAAGACCAAAAGTGGGGTTTGCAGCTGTTTCTGGCCCCATCTCAGCTCAGACTCACTCCCCCAGTGTGGCTAAAAACAAGGAATTCAACCATTTCACATGCTCAGGATAACACTCTGAGATTCAATTAAAAAAAAATCCTCTGGCAGCCTAAATCAAGTGTCTTGCAGAACACTTCAGGGAACAGAAAGGAGGAGGTAGGAAGGCTGGAGGGGTGGTTTTGGGGATGGTTCCACAGGGCAGGACCAGCCGATTTATTCGCCGCTAATTCCGTCCTTAGACGATCAGACTTAGACTGGGCTGATTTCAGCAGGAAAATCTCTGCCTGGAGATCAACGCTGGGCTCAGGCATAAGATCCTAATTATTTGAAAGGCATTTGTTTTCATAGCTTTTTTTTTTTATGTGTGCAGGTCGATGGCATTTTAATGCCTTATTAAAAGGTTGTTTTACAGCAGCCCGTCTGTTCCGTCTCTGTGCCCGTGTCTGTGCTCTGGGCTGCAGGATTGTGCCTTTCATGCTGCAGGATTGTGCCTTTCATGCTGCCCAAAGAAATATTTGCCAAATTCCCTGTAAAAGCTGTCGATATTTCCTAAGACAAACAGTGTGAGGTGGTTTTTTTGCCTGCTCTAAATTGACACCGAGACGGGAGATGTGACATCTCTGTCTCTCTGTTTATGGCCTGCTTGAAAAAAAAGGTTTGTGTTCATTAAAGGATATGCTTGGTAGCTTGGGCTTAATTTTATATAACTTCTTAATTACATAAACAAATGCAAATGTTTTCATTTCTGGTTGTTTTTTTAATTCAGTTTAAATCACAGCAATACAAAATATGCCAACACTCCCCTACCATGTTTCCAGCCCAGGTCTCTAAATGCACAAGAAATAAAAAAAAATAAAGCAACTCAAACTTGGAATAAAATGGAATTGATGCAAAGTTTTTCTATCAAATCACTTTAAAGTGCCTGTAAGGTAAACAAACATTCAAATCTCAAAAGGTAGATTTAAATATGATACATTTACCAGCATTCAGACAGTAATCCCAGTGAAATATTTCTTTTTAAACATGTGGTGAAGCCTTTGCTTTGTGGAAGCCAAATGGCAGAACCCCCACCGAGTTCAATGGGGCCAGAATTTGTACTCAGGTAACTCCTTCCCATCACTCACACCCAAATATTGTGCTGCCTCTCCACTTGTGCTGAACAACAGCTTCCTGGGGGTTGGCATTAAATACCAAAGTACTTATCTGTCTTATTAGTCCTGAGGAATATGTGGCCCAGATCAGCAACAATCTTTTAAGATAAAGTATAATCTGAATTGCCTGTTTTCAGTCCTTGAGGGTTCTGCAGCAGCAAGCAAGAATGAACAGATGATGGAAGCAGCCAGACCTACAAAAGAAAGAGTATTTTAAAAGCACGGTACTTATGGGGGGAAAAAAAGCTTTGCCTTTGTACATAAAGAGTTCTATTCATTAAAAGAAGTTTTTAAAAACGTGGTTGTTTCAAATAGTTAAAAAGTGTGAAATACACTTAAAATGAGTAAAATTTGTGGGTTTTCCTCTGGGTTAAATATGTGCCATACTAATAAAGCTCTCCTCACACCTCTTCCTAACTCAGAGGCTTTGGCCTCATTCTGCAAATGTTTTGACTTGAAGGAGCTGAGCACTTTGCTGGAATGGACCATCAGTTCTCCAGGTCCCAGCCCTGTAAAGATTCCTGGGCTTTAAGGGATGCAGAGGAAACCACTTCAACCAGCCCTTCAGCGTGGCCACAGCACTGTCCTGCAGCAAACACCCTCAGGAGAGACTCCCTGTGCTGCCACAGCTCCTGACCATCCTCCCCAAGGATCACAGGTGGGCAGGAGTAGCTGCTGCCCTGAGTAGCCAAACAAAGTCCCAAAAATCAGAGACATTGAGTAACCTCAGACCTTCTTCCAGGCAGCCCCCAGCAGGTCAGACTGTGAAGCACAAACACCTCTGAATTCTGTGTAGGTGTCAGATCTCGTGTTACTCCAGAGCCCAAGCACCTCTCAAGCATATCTTTATATACATATATGCATATCTATATCTGGGGTCACTGATTCACAGACTCCTTCTCATTCCTGTTTTTAAAAGATACCTGACACTTACACTGCACATGAAAAAACCAACTGTGCCCCATGTTCCCTGTGATGCAGGTCAGCATTCCTGGATAACCTGTAGGAACCCAGCAGTACTACAGAATTACGTGGGAGCTCATTCAACAGAGCTTTTGCAAACCTTACAGAACTGATTTTCCAGTGTTTGACCCTTCCTACTGCTTGAAGAGAGCTTCAAACAGCTTTAAAATGAAACCAATGTGTTAAAATCTGATTATTGATAAGAACCCACTTTCCTTGCTTTTGCCCTTTCAGTTTTCAGCTGCCATTGATGCCTAAAAGTTCAGGTATCAGTGTTTAACATAAATGTGTTTAAACCCATTTCCCTTTCATTCCATAACTCTGCAATCACAGTCTGTTGCTGCACATGTCAAGGAGACACTAAAAATGTAACATGACATCTCCATGATGTCAGAAAAATAAGACATTTTGGAAAGCATGGCTGAGATACAAAAAATTTTCAAGCTGAAACTACGTTTGCTGTCGCAAAATCCTCCCAAGTTCTCACAGAACTTGGTTTAATGTAGCAAGAAAATGATCAGTCTGTTACTTAGTTCACATGCATTGACCTCAGAATTCATAATGATATTTTACACATGAATAGGGATAAAAACACATATGTCTCAGCCATGTGGCATTGCACCAGCCCTTCACTGAGGTGCAGATTTTCTTTGCTTCCTCCACCAGTAACGACAGAGAATTGAACAGCAGCAGATCTTCTTGAACACCAACAAATCAATAAATTTCAATTTATTGCCACATACTTATGTCAGGAGAGAATAATGGAGGACAGAGCCATGTGTTTCCTCAATACAGCTGTGGATTTTAACAACACAAAGTCCATAACTCTGTGCACAGCAGGAATCCTGTGAAAGGAGTTGATGTCTTTGCCCACTGCTCCAACTCCCCATCCTGAGGGAACACAGACTTTCAGGAGAGCCACTAGGACAGACAGCTGGGGGTCAAACTACCCTGGTCCTCATGTTCTGGGATAGGGAAGCATTAGGGATGAACCTCCAACGTTGCTCTGCAGATAAAGCTGTGCTGGAGCCTGTCCCACACCATGGAAGCCCAGAATTCCTCCCTTCCACGCTCCCGAGTGCCGAGGATTTGTCCAAACCATATATCCTTCTCCAAGGAAATGACAGCAAAAGCACTCTCTAGATTTAACCACTGTCAGATGCTCTTTGAGCAGAATATTAATTTTTCTCCTGAGAACATAAATGTTCTGTTGTAACAAGCCACCAGCCCCTCAGTCCTTTGATTTGCTCTGTCAGTGCTGCCCCCAGACCATGAGCATGAGCATCTGTGTCCAGCCTGGGAGGTGTTTGAAACACAGGGAGGTGAAAATGGGAGCAGTTACAAGAGCTTTTTTAAAAAACAATCCTGAAAACATTAAATCACACTGTGCCAGCCACTAAAATGGTTTCCTTCTCACCAAACTCATGCAGCGGTTTCACAATATTAACAAAGCCACAAAAGAATTCTGTCTGAAATAGTAGCATCAATCCTCTAAAAAATGCTTAAAAACCCCCAGAAACCTTTACCTGAGTGCCACAGTCTGGAGAGCTGGACAGGACTGTCCTGCCCCCATGTTCCTTTTGTCTGTGAAACCATTCCCTGGCCAGCTGGGTACTCACAATTGATCACTTCTGCTTCCAACCATCCACTTGTCTTTGGAATTCACGTCAGGCTGATGATTTTCAACGTATTACAGGCCATTTGTAAATACATCAGTTCACGTTTAAATGTTTCACTTTGTACCAAGGTGCCAGGCTCTCCATTAAAATTAATGCAGAATTTAAATTTCTTAGTGCAAGAGAAAATCCCTTCAGAACCAGCAGCCAAGGTTTCTGTAAATGCTTGGCCCTTAAAATACAATTCCCACCACTCCAACCTTAATTTTGGTAAAAAGATACCGCAAGCAGTAGCTGCTGGAGTAGTTGAGTGCTGGACCAGAAAAATCTCCTCGCCCCAAATCAGTTATCTTCAGACTCTCTCCTTCACCTGGGCCACTTAATTAAAGGAAATTTCCAGGGATTTAATGTATTACTCTATTACCAGCCATAATGAACTCCAAATCCTTCCATGGCTTATCCAACATTTTAGCTACATTTCTTGCTCAGAACAGGATGAATTCCCTAAATCAGTTTCCCACCTTTGGAAAGCTCCATGTCTGCCAGCAGTCACTCTCCCTGCTTGAGCCCAATTTATTCTTTTCCAGTCCACCTTGTCCAATAACTCCAGTTGGAGAAAGGGGACTTTATTCCATTCATTTCACAGATCCTAATATACATGCAAAAAGTAAACTGACCAAATCTAGAGAAAAGCTTTGAGCTTTATCCTCATTCCTTGGAGCTCAGCACTTTCAACTTCATGTCCTCACATTCTCTGAACTGATTGAAGAACATTCCCTAGACATTTCCAAGGCTCTGTCCTGGCCAGCCTCAGAACAGCTTTTATGGCCAATTTTTTCATAAATCTAATATTAAACTGAACTACTTCCTTTATTTTTTCCCCAGCTGCCAATTTGCCTTGTTTTACAAACGAAGATTATCGCTTTTCCTAATTGGAGAGGGAGGGCAGGGATCAGATTAGGACTGTCCCTTTCCATCAGTCATTTTACAAACACTGACTTACAGGATTTGGCTGCCAGGAGCTCCACTTTCTGCCCACCTTTCCAGCCATTCCTCAGGGCTGGGATTTGAAAGGACCAGATGTGCTCCTCCCAAAGCCCATGGCTCAGAGGTAGAGGCTTTGTTTAGCTTTTTAGATGATCTGAAATATCCCAACAGAACGTTTTTAAATTTCCAATTACAAGTATGTTTTTCTTCCTCATTTCTTATCTCACTGCCTGGCAAAGATTTTGTTACACTGTGGACTTCAAATGTGACCTCAGAGTCTTTAATTTCGTTCCAAAATTAATAGTTTAGCTTATATCTTCATCTGAGCCAAACTTTCCTCCTTTCTGCTGTTTTCTGGTACTTTCTGGGTGATGGCAGTCAGATTGCTGGATGAGACAGTGACCTTGCCATTGAGCCCTGGAGGTCTGTGTCCAGCCTTCCCACCCGGCCTGAGAATTCCATAGATGTCCCCAGACCTTTCTTTCTTATCACAGGTCTCAGTCCTTCCAGAAAGGGCTGCCAGATGTTGCAGATTCTTGTTGCAATTCCATCTGGCCACCTTTGATTTCTGTGAGTCCTGCAGAAAACAAGGCACTTGTAAAAAAAGAGAAAAAAAAAAGAAGCAACAACTTTTCAGATACTGGTGTTTAAAAACACTGTCTGGATGTCCTGAATTAATATTGTGTTAGATGAAGCCAAGTGGCTGCATGCCAAGGCTCAAGCCAAGGTGTATTTTTATGGCAAGGCTATAAACCCACAAAATAAGTGGTTTATAATGGAAATTCTGACACACTTTTAATATTAAGAGCAGAAATATACTGGTTGTGGCAAGGAAGTATTTGCCAGCTGTGGTACTCACCTGTCAGCTGCGCTGCCTGAACAATCCCTTTGGATGGGAGGGTTCCTCCTGCAGCTCATCCTCCTGCAGCCACGTGCTGTGGGGGCAGATGGGTCCAGTCATACTCAGCAATTCCTTCTGGAGCTTTTCAAAGCCCTTTTTCTGGCTGATTACAGGGAAAAGCACCACTGGGATTCCCAGAGTCCTGCAGTGGCTGCAGCTCAGACCTGGCTCCAGGCAGAGCTTTCAGCAGCTGGAAGAGGGGAGGTGTTCCTTGACACTGCTCCTTTTGAGTGGCACTTGCACAGGGAAAGGTTGGGAAGAACTGTGGCATTGAGCAGATGGCCTTGCTGTCAATCTGAAACTCAGCCAAAAACCACCCCTGGACACTTGTTGATTCCCAGAGCTGTGGATCAGCCCATGCACAACTGGAGAAAGGAGAAGCCTTGAGCAATATTTAGGATATTTTATCAGTGTACACAGGCTATTGATAAGCTGTGAATGTGATGATAATAGAAAATACTGGCAATAAGGATAAAGGACTAAGAAGAATTCCACAAGGCTGAAATATCATAGAAATAAACACAGTATAACTCTAATTTGAGTCACAGGAACAGTTTTGTTTGCACATAAATGCTCTACCTGGTCACCTACATTAGTAGTCTCTCATCAACATACCATTTACAAAATATATATATATACATATGTATCAAGGGAAAACAGGAGGGAGAAGTGTGAAAAGGCAGAGTCATTTCTCATTTCCATGTTCAGGATGACAATATTCAATACAATGGTATGTGCTGGCTCGAGATCTGATCTGTCTGCACGGCAAGTATTAAAGCTGAGATTTCCAAATCTAGTTAGAGGGGTTATGGATGCTTTTCCCATCCCAAGCACCTTGATTTGCAGGCACATTCTTTAGGAAAACCAAGGAAGAAAGGAGTCAATCTGTGGTTGCCAGAACAGAAGTGGAGACCTGTGTACACACACTTATATTTATATACACAGCTTGAACTTATTTCATACTTGAGAAAGGATTGGGAGGCAAGGGGAAGGAAATCTAAACACTGGCAAATAAACACAGGATGATGGATGGAATCCCCAAGCAGCATCCACGCCTCCTATGCTGAGAAATCAACTTTTAATGCACAGGTTAAGCACAACAGCAAACAGCAATGCAGAAAGCTCCTTCTTTTAAATAAAATGGAGAGAGAAAATGAAAAATCACACATTACTTCAAAATAATCTGCACAGAAATGAACTTACACATTTGTGAGTATGAACCAGAATTCCTACCTTTACTTTCAAGATCTTCAATTAACACCCCCAGGAGATTTAAGACAATTAAATCAATCTTCTGGAGGGTGTGCTGGGTGGAGGGAAGCAGAGCCTGGGGCACATTAACTGGCTGCAGCCTTTAAGAGCTTAAAGACACAACCAAATTTTACCTTTAAGTTAATTATTTTAGTGGCTCTTATGATAAAACAGGAGTGAGGGTATTTTTAACATTTTGCTGTTAAGGCCAACTTCTGTCATCAACAGAAATAGAGGATCCTGCCTCCTGCTTTCATCCCATATCTTCCCTGAACAAGTGGTACCTGTTGTACTTTAGTTATTTCCTTCAGTGAAGCTTTTTGGGTGCTCCAAGCACACACACACACAAGCACAATTAGAAACTACCACTGATTTTTAAGCTATAAAACCAGCTCTGATGCAAGCTGGGGAGCTGCAGGGCAGCAGCAACGTGTCTGAAAGGAAAGAGCCTTGGCAAGAGGGTTTATTTTGAATTTTGTGGAGATCAGGCTTTTCTTTATGGCTAGTTTCTTGATAATTACTTAGGTTAATTTGTAAACATAAATTAATGTCTCTGTTAGCTTAATCTCTATTTGGATGCCATTGGAAAGGAGCCCCAGCTGTGCCTTGCAAAGGAGGAAAAGGAAGGGGATTGACAGCAGCTCCTGTTGCTCCCCAGCCCAGCTCTGCAGATCTCCAAGAGCCACAGTGCTTTCCTTGGACCAGCTTCCCTCCTTTTATTAGCTCCTAGATGCTTTCCTGAGTAAGAAAATCAATGGAAACTGGGCTTTTTCCAAATATTTGTTTTGGTGTAAAACAAAGATAGCCCAAGAAAAGTACTTCAGGCAGAAATCTCAGGACTGAAAAATTGGACTTGGTAAGATTTTCAGACCGAGTTAAAAGTTATGGGTTTTCATGGGTTTACTTCCTTTGGAAGCAATAGAAACTTAAAACTCCTTTTTTTTTTTTGGTGCAACAAAGCTCAGGACCCTTGAGGGTCTCAACATCACCTTCTGATGTAATTTAAGTCAAGAGATCAGTAGTATTAACTCCTAGATTTAAATAATTTAGATTTAAAGACAGATACACAACTTTCACCACTGAGGCATAAAACTCAGACCCCTCCAGTCCAAGCAGCAGAAGAGCTCCAGGATTTCCACCATGGCCTGGGAGCAGGATATGGAAAGTTGGAAGGTCAGTGGAAAAACTCTGTGCCACAGGAACTCCATCTTGTTCTCTTTTGGAGCCAGCAGGAGAAAATAGAGGGATTCAAGCCATGAGTACAACCCCAAGCAGGGACAGTGCAGCTGGGGGAAGCTGCTGCAGCTCCGGGTCTGTGGGGGGAATTTGGGAAATTCCCTCCCCAAAATGGCTACTCAGAGCACTGTGCAACCCCCCTTACCTGGGCACTGCACAGAGACAGGGAATGGATCCATCTGGGAATGTGGATGGAGCAGAGAAACCCTAAAACCACCCAGGCAAAGATAAGCCTGTTCCTCCAGTCCTGTCTAGGCATGGGAAGGTGGGTTGTGTCCCTCACCGCCAGCTGGATGCCTTGGATCATGTCCATGGTCCTGACAAGGCTTTGCAGGACCAGTGTTGGCTGGAAGATCACACCAACCCAGTTCTGGGGGACAAGGTGAACCTGCCAAAGCCAAAAAATGAGGTTCTGCTGAGCTACTTCTGCTCAAACCTCGGCTGCAGCCGAACAAGGAAACCCCAACATTCCCACGCCGAGCACGAACACGGGAGGTCCTTTCCTTGGAGAAGAGGACAAGCCCAGGGACAATTGTTAAAACAAATACTTGAAAACTTGGCTCTCTTCCTTCACCTCCACAAAACCCAACAGTTAAATCCCCAAACTGAAGTTTCTAACTTTTACGAAGTATTTCTCCTTTGAAAGAGTTAAGCAGCGTTTCTTTGATCTTTGTGGATGAAATACTTCAGCTTTCAGAGTAATCACAGCCCATGTCCATTCTCATTTTCAAGTATAATTTGTGGCTTTAACATCTACAATATTATTTTGAGGAAACACAAAAAAAATAGAATTCAATCCACAGTGTTTATGTCTGGTGTGAAGTCACAGATGGTACAAATTGAAGTTCAGATCTTCAAATTTTTCCCCATCTTTTGGAATTTTAAACTGCCTGCACGGGACAAAATTTCTGCCTTCCCAAGGCTCCTTCCCTGACTGGCTCCAGCTGATTTCAGGGTGATTTGGTTTCTACCTGACAGTAGGAGACAGAAATTGGCTAAAAGTAAATTCTGGATCACATTAAGGATTATTTTGCTTTCCAAGTAACATTATGCTATAAGTCTGCACAGTATAAACCACTATAGCAAAGAAATATTTATATATTAATTCTTTCCATACAAAAAGAGACTGATTAGGAAATACAGCACAGAGCTTTCTTATATCAGGATTGTACCACATACAGGGCTGTCTGAAGAGGTGAAATTTGGGGTAAAATTTGAGTGGGAGAGACCCCTGGGAGCACGGATTAACGGAAAATGAAGAGCTGGGAGGATGTTCTTGGACCCTAATACAAACCACAGCAACAATTTAAACACAGATCAACACAAATGAAAGTTTGTATTGACAGGAATATTACCTAACATAACACATACCATTTTATATGTAATAATAATATAAAAAAAAAGGGGGGGAAAAGGATCAGCTCAACCCTGTAAAGGCTTTAATGGGAGCACTGACAACATTCTCACATTTTCCTTATTTGTGATTGTTTTTAAGACTGGATAAACTGTACTACTTTTAGTTGCCTTAGGAGTAATATCTCTAACAGTTTGACAGTGCAAGCCATGCAATACTGCTTGTGAAAATTGGGCAAGAAGTTTTCCCGAAGAAAACCGGTCTGTGCACCTTAGATGGGAAAACACAAGATTCCTTCCAGTATTTTATTTGCAGTAGTGTTCACCTCATCCATTTCTAGCAGAAATAAAAGCAGAAGAACATCTTCAGAGCCCAGAAGGAAGAAAAGCCCCCGTGCCCTTGGAACTGTTGTTCCCAAGACACACCAATGAAATTAGAAATAGGTGGCGAAGATCAAGAGAATTAAATGCTTATTAAAAAAAAAAAAAAAAGGACCATCCCCTATCTCTGTTCCTTTCCAACAGCCACCCCCATCTGGAATTTATTTCTTAGGATGCCCATTCCTTCTCACAGGTTCAATGCTGCCCATTTCACACCACTGAACTACTGAAAGCCCTTGGAATTCCGGGCCGGAGTGGCCGGAGCCCGGTGTATTTCCCAGGGATGCAGCTAATGTGTCAGACTTGTAAAATAGCTCTTAGTGCTGGAGCTGCATTTAGGGAAAGAAGGAAACTCACTTTAAATACTTCAGGCTTTAATATCTAGTCCATTATGCTGCAGCAAGGTCTTGTAAAGAGTCAATTATGGGATCCTTCTGATTTGATCCACATGCAAGGGAAATCCGCTTCTCTGCCTTTAAACCCCCGGCCTAAGTGTCCTGTTTAAATAATTAGTGACACTTTTTCTTTGATCAAATTGATTCACATTGTTATTCTTTTATGTTAATTTAAAGCTTAATCCACGTAAAATCCAAGACAGATCTCGAGCCATCACTCAGGGAGCTTTTACAGAAAGGCTCTCCGGTGAGATTGTCCAGAAAACACGACAGGTTAAAGACAGTAGTGAAGGAAAATGCCTTTTTTAGGGCTTTTTTTTCCTTCTGAAAACCTGTGAATCACCAAGCCACTTAAAGGCAGTAGCCTGGGTAAGCACTGGGACAATTTGGAAATAATTGGGAGTGGAGACACAAAGCTGGCACAAACTCCAGCACAAACCCCACTCTCCAGCAGATTTAATAACGAAGCCAAAATCTGGGCGTTTTCTGCTATTAAAAATGTGTTAATAATGGAAAATATTTTAAAATAAACTGCAGCTACTTTTACTTATATTCTTGTTTTCTACTCAAAGCTCAGTTGCCCAGGTTACAGGGGAGTTACCAGCAATGAAGTTGGAATGGTTTTCAGCCAGACAGAGCTTGTGAAGGTGCTCAGCCACTCACTAATAGCAGAAAAAATACCCTCAACATTTATCATTTCATGTCCACACTGTTGTCTTCAGTAAGAGATTTCTATAAACCTGTGAATGAGAGGCTGATAATAAAGTTACCTCTATAAGTACATAAATATTTAAGCTTTGTCCAAGCCCATAAATTCAAGAGAATGTCAAATTGCTGTACATATTCAAATAATTTGAATTAGTATCTCTCTGCTGAGGCAAAAATTAGTTACATTAATAGAACATGAATAATGATAATTTCTGGATATCAGTTACATTCTACCATAACATTTAGATGTATGTATGTTTTCTGGTAATTATTAAAAGGTTATGTTTCCAGACAGCAGCACAAATGAGGTACAGGAACTACTTTGCTAAAATACTGATGTGTTTCTTCAAAAGATTTGATGGAGGAGCACTTACCAAATGTCTTTTTAAAACATTGCTGCAACAAAGAAATAATAACAGAAAATATTCCACAATAATTAGAGGGGAAAAAATAAGGCAAACAAGATGACTGTTTTGTTTATCTCCATGACAAAATCCTCGAGCAAAACTGTTTTATGAAATGACTAATGGGATGTAATTGCTGCAGAATTCCCACTTGGGGCTGAAGAGCTGGGTCTGGAGGACCTCTGCTGTCCAGGCTCTGCTCAGCAGCCACGGGGAACAACCTTTAGACTCCACTCTTCAGGAATTCCTCAGGCTCTACAGCCACAATGAAATCTTCAACATTAGTTAATTTAGCACAATAAACACAGTGCTTCTGTAAAAGAGTGTCTTTCCCTCTGCCATTTATAAAGTTAGAGGCTGCTGTGAGAAGCTCCAGAGGAGTATTTTGGTTCACCTGCTTCAGTTTGGACACTGCTGATGAAACCTGGAGATCGGGGTGTATTTTCCTCTCACCCTTTCAAAGGGAGTGGAGTGAAAAGAAATTTGCAGAGAACCCTGGAGACCCCAAAGCACTGAAGGCACAGCAGGTACAGCCAGGGGAGCTGTGCACTGATAAATCCAGCTGAGGATAAAATCCTCACAGGGTTCCTCCCGTGTAGGAACAGTGTCCATCTTCTGGGACAAATCAAAACATGAAACACCCAAAAGCTGGAGACAATCCAAGAGCCCAGACAGGCTGTTTCTGATATCACAGAACAACTCAAAACAGGGTAAATGTCACTGCTCACAAACACCAGCCCCTCTTGTGGACAAGAAGAAATTAAGTTAGGGCTCTAAGTAAGGAACAGAATGCCTTGATATTAAAGCAAGGAGGCACTTTTGGGGAGCATGAGAAAGGTAAGCATTTTATTCTGCCCTTTGGAAAACCTCCCCTCTCTGTAACATCTGAGCACTGTGAGCACAGAGTCTTCACAGAGCATTGTGAGCACACCAGCTACAGACTTGCATGTGCTACACACTCACAAAAGCAGCTGGGGTATATTCTAATCTAGTTGAGCCACTAATTTGCTGTTACTAAAAATAATTTTTATTTTCAAGGAGAAGTTGGGCAGCAAACTGTTACCTAGAAGTCACACCTGTTTCAACTGCTTAGACCTTCCACCACATAAGAATTATGAGCAGTTGAAGGAAATTGTTGAAGGAAGCTGTTGTTTGCAGTTGAAGAAACAGAAGGATTTGGGCAAGAGTAGCAAAAATTTGCGCCTTGAAGAACGTGAACTTGCTCTTTGGCTGTGGAATCCCCCGTGAAGGGAGGCTGCCCAGGGAGAGCAGCAGGCACAGTTCCATCCCCACCCTCCTGCCCTCGACAACTATTCTCCTTTTAGAGGTATTAAATCTTGGCAACATCCACTGCAGTTCCCACTTAAGCTGAAGTAAGTACATGTACAGAAGGGCTCTGTCAACATATCTGAGTGGAAAGATGTTTGGATTAACTAAGAAAACCTATTTCAAATCTCAGATAATAAAATGCCCTCCTAAATCCTAATTGCAACTTTCATCTTGTGTCTTAGGCCCCGGCAGCAGCTGATGTGCCGATACAGATCAAGTGTTTAGTTTGATAAATGCGGCTTACGAGGGTCTTGGTATTGCTGACTGACAGAGTAGCTGAATAGGATCCAGGCTCCTAAAGGTGATTATCTGCCTAAAGAAGGAAGAAGATGAGCACAGGACAACCTTGTTTGTCATTTTGTGCACTTAATCAGACAAAGCTCATAATGCTAAGAGCTTCTCTATACCATCAAAAATAAAACAAAAGCAGCTTGCAAATAAATTACACTACCATTTTACAGAGGGGGGAAATCCAGGAGCAGGCGTTGGAGAATTATCTTGGAGTTGCTGTTTTCCAGCAGAAGAATTTAGAGCTGGAGCATTAAATCATATTCCCAGAGTCTTTTCCTTACCCTGCTGTGGTTGGAGTTTGTTGTAGCTGGATGTCACTGCACAGGACACATAAAGCAGCTTTCTGGTTTTAAACGTGTAGAAAGTCACGACATAACAAGACCCAACCTTTTAGTTTAAATTGTTACCTAAAAGATATAGAAATATAATGTGCTTTGCAGGAAGATTGACCAGGCTCCCTCACTAACACCCCTTCTCTGTGTTAGCACCAGGTCACTGCTTTAGCTTTGTGTCTGTGCAAAAATAATAACAATTAGTGCATAAAGCAATTTAAATGTGACATGACAGAGCGGTGTATTCCTCACTTGTAATTTAATTTGCAAAGCACCGTATTTAAAGAAGGGCAGGGTGTTCCCTGACACCTTCCTGTCGGTTTTGTTTTACATGAAAAAGAAAGGTCCAATTTGTTTGCATGAAGTTCCCTCAGCTTTCAAAATGGAAAATCTGAGAAGGAGAAACAGGAAAAAAATTAGGTTCTGCTTTAGGATTAATACCAAATCTACAGCTCTGTCACAAATTCCTGTTTTGCAAAATATCTGTGATATTTACTTTGCATTTCTTCAATGAAGAGCTTGTGTTAAATTTAGTTTAATACTATTATAAATAAAAATGGAGTATTAAAATATACATATTCAGATGGCAATTAATGTAATTCTCATTATTATAATTTTACAGCAATTAAATTCCTATTTCATGTTGAAAAGCCCTAGTCTGCACTTGCCTATATATTATATATTGCCAGAAAATACCTATATATTATTAAAAAAATAATATTTAGCAAATAGTCCAGCAGCCAATTGTCTGAATTTTGAATAAAGGGCATTTTCTCTACACCCTCAGCCCTGAGCAGGGGCAGGGACACTCCCAGAGCAGCCGTGCAAGAACCAGTGCTGACCCCAAAAATTGTGCTTTAAGGTCCTTGACCACTACCAGAACAAACACATTTCAGTTCCCAACTGCAAAATTGTACAACTAATTCTTTCCAGTATCATTTATTCCTGTTCATTTCACGGCTGAAAGGTTTTGATTATCGACTCTGTCACTCCAAACAATTTCCAAGTGTCTTGTAATCACACCTAATTCCACATCTAAATCACCGGGAGGATAAAGTTGTTATACTTGTAATGGTATTTGTCCTACTTTGAACGTTACCAACCTGTTTTCTCTAATCCTTTAGGAAACACCCTAATGAGGCTCATCTAATGGCTTCTACTAGTTAGGAAGGCAAACTAAAAGATTTAGCTCCTCAGTCTGTCTCTAAATCTTCTAAGTGAAAGATGATTTACAGTTAAGCTACGAAAAATGTGACCACTCTCAGGTCTGGAAAGTCTCCATGTGATTGCAGCAAACTCCAATCAGGAGCAAAGATTGTGTCTCACTCCCCACAGCTTGGCTTACCTGGGCAATCAGCAGCTGCTGGGAAACATTCATTAACTTATAAAAGCTTTATAGACTTGTCTGAGCTTCTATTAGGGGAAAAAAGAAAAAAATGGCTGGATTTTGCACTGGAAACACTGATAGGAAAGGTTAAGTTTATAATTCTGGTCCGAGACCTAAAACAGTGGTTTTTCTGCCTCACTTTGAAAAATGTTATAAAATCAAATAAAATAGAAACAGTTCTGGTGAGAAAAAACAGAGTCATCTCAATGCATTGAGACAAATATTTAGAGAAATGAAAAGAGAAGGTGGGGTGGTTCTTGCTAGGATGAGGCTCAATACCCATCCTTTTGGAATTGAACTCTGAAGTGCCTGAAGAACAAGGGAGGATCGTAGTGACCTTACAGAAGCCATAAAACACTTACAGAGACAAGACTACATTTTGGTTAGGATTGAAAGCAAAGATTTAACCAGTATTTCACAGTGAGCAAATCAGGGGGTGAGAAGGGGAATGGAAACTATGTAATCCAATTAAAATATAAATTTATTTGTACCAAGCTTTTGAAGGGTGATGCTTCTCTTCTGCCCTGTCAGAGACCCATCTTCCAGCACACCCACTGCAAACTGCATCCCCATTAACTGAGTCTCTCCTCAGCACTCCCAAAAAGCCTGGAATTTGGAACTTGGGCTCAGCTCTGCCCAGTTAAAACACCACCAGCTGCTCCAGATTAATAAAACTCAAATCTCCAATAAACCAAGACTGAAATTTTCAATATGTAATTAAACCCTGTGCAGGACAAAAAACCCAAAACTGAACCCGCAGCATTTCTCACTTAACCAGAGAATTCCAGCTAAATGTTATGTGGGGACCTGGCACTCTAAAGCCAAAAGATTTAGATATATATATAAATATACAAAAATATATAAAAGCTTTTAAGTAAAACAGCCTAGGGAATATGCAAACGACATCTCTGAAAGTAAATTTGATTTTGATCCTAAGAACCATTCCTAATTAGATGCAAAGAGGACTATTTCCTTGCAAAAATACTCTTCTGTCTTAAAAATAAACTTCTGTACATCAGGCAGGAGTTTTATGACTCATTTGATGGCCCCACAATAATCACCTGGGGGTATGAATAGCTCTGCTATTCTGTGCAAAAACTAAACCCCTGCTTCCATCCTTTCCCAGAAAAAAGTAAAGGCATGGCTAGAAAGGAAAGCAGAACCTCTGAAAGGAAACTTTGAAATGGCTTAGAACAGAGGGGAATGCATATCCAACAGACTTCTTCAGAAAACCAGTGAAAAGATTTGGAATAGCCACAAGTTCATCACACTGAAATGAAAATTAAAGCCAAGAAGAAAGCGGGCAAGTTTAACACTGCGGGTTCATGTGCCTGTTTTGCCTTCCTCCTCAGAACATATTCCAACAGAAATGTGGGAAAGAGCAGTTTTCCCTGCTCAGAGGGCCCAGCCTTGTGCAGGCTGAGGGTTTCCAGTTTGAAGAGCAGCAGCAGCACACCTGCTGAAACACTGTTCTTCACCTAGTGTTTACCTGGGGAATAAGAGGTTGGGGTTTGCAGTGACAACATTGAAAAAGTACTTTGAAAAGTTTGGTTTTTCAGTGATCAGCATTTGACTCTTGAGCTGTTCTGGGGTTTTGTCTCCTGTTCTGCTGTGCTGACCCCAAAGCTGTTGTGATGAATAACTTGCTATTCACAGAACCTGTGAAAAGTTTAGTTTAACCAAGGATCAAATGAAAGCACCTTCAAAAACACCACTTCAGGGTGTGACCCAAATGGGAAGCTCCTCAATGTTATGGATTATTGTTTAACACATTGATGTGACTAAATCCTACATGGAACCTTTATCATGCACTTGCAATGCTCAAGGTATGACAAAGCTGATCATTATTTCTGCTGAATGCAGCCCTGACAAAAAGAGAACACTCCGAGGGGTGACTCAGGCAGAGGAAAACGAACATCAGAAGCTGTGAATTGCTTATTTGTCCTAAAGAATATATTAAAAGTTTGCTTTGAACTGAACGGGGACTGGGAACAACATGAGAAAGTGGAGGCAGAGCAAACACAGCCCATTTCTGACTTACAGCTCCATTGTCCTCAACGGGTTTTTTTCCCCCACCTTTGCACTGGGAACAACGATGGATTAAGGAGAAGCTCCTTTGTGTCATGAAAAGCATTGATAATGCTCAGTAATACTGAAGAGAAAAATTAGTTCTGTTTGAAGAGTAAATTAAAAAAATTATATATTTCCAGGTTGCATATTTAAAAAATTATTTTTTCCAACAACATGATCAATTTTTATATTAATAACTTTTATATTATTAACCTCGGAGATGTTAATTTAGACATCGGGGCTGGGTAAAAATAACACCAGTGTTCTGCTGCCACCTGCAGCTGAACCAAGAGTCCTTGTTTCCTCAGCAGTGCTCATGGCTGAAGTTATCAACTATTTTCAAACACTAAAATGATTATAAACCCCAAATCTGTGTGGGTTTTATTTTCTTGCCTTGCTGAAGAAAAAAATGGTGAGAAATTCCAAAGGCTGATGCACTTACTTGAGCAATTCATAATAGGCCAGGAGGAAAATAAATGTAATAAAGCCTTGAAGAATATGAAATGTAAATCAGTTAAGCAGGGAACATTCAGTACTTGCAGAAAAACTATTTCAAACTGCTCTTTATTCAATATTTTTAAAACTGTGTTAATAACTGTGGTTATTTTTAAATTTCTAATCTGTTCATACCATAACAGCCAATCTTACTCTACCCTTCCAATTTCAAAATTGCTGTGAATATTTGTACCAGCACAAACCAGAGTATTAAAGTCTGTATTATAAAAGTGCATTGACTCTGGGCATAAAACTTCTGCATCAGCTGTGCTCCCTCATTAAGTGCTGTCCCACAGGCACCAATAGGTGCTGGAATATTCTGTGCCCCCTTTTGGGCTTCCCAAACAGAAACCAGGAGTAAATAAAGGAAAATATAAGAATTTCCAGCTCTTCTGCATGTGCAATGACAAACCAGGTAATGCAAAACTAGAATTCTGTGTCTCCAGACCAAGCTATTAACAAAAAAAGGGTAGAGAAATAACCCCCAGGAAAACATGTTGGGTTTCCAACCTGTAAATGTTCCGAAATAAATGTGTTCACTACTTGTTATCATTTCTACAAGCTTCAAATCTATCCAACCTTTCATTAATAAACCCCTCCAAATATTTCTGGAGCCATCACAAACATCCTTGTCACAACTTCTCGTGCTTTCCTTGTCACCACAATCGACAGAAATAGTTTCCTGAGTTTACAGGTCCTTCCTCCTGGAACAAGGCAGCAGCAAAGATCTGTTCCAGCCTCCAACCACATCCTGATCCTCCTCTCTGGGTGTGTTATTCCTAAACATTTATCAACATCCAGAGGTCACCCAGCCCTCTATCTGACATGACATGTAAGACTTAAGTCACACAGTCATAGAAATTCAGTGAGCCTCCCACTCACCTTCCAGCATTGTGTAAAACGGGCCTGATTTCTCTATAATCTTTAAAATAAACAAAGCCACTGCCAAGAAAGGCTTGGAAAGCTGGAGATTAAACCAGAAACTTTCTGTAACAGATTTACAGCTCTGAATGGTCAGTTCTGAATGGCTTAAATTGTTACAGAATGAAAGTTGTATGTACACACCCATATCCTTATGCATGTGTGTTTATCTCTGTGTGTGTTTGTGCCACACATGTACATCTATTTAAAAAAAGAAAGGGATATAAAGGCATTCCCTAAAGCAATGCAAAGCCAAAAAATTAAATATCCTGCATAACTTATCACACATTGCTTCCAGAAGATCCAGAAGTCAAACAAACATCAATATTAAATCACAGGAATAGGTCAGAAACTGGAAATAAAGCATAGAGGCTTTTGAAAAAATATTTGATACCAGCTGCATGTGTTTGAGAAGTAGCACAGAAAATGTGCCCAGACATCAAATAAAGTGACAGGTGGTGTCAGTGCATGACAGCCCAGCATGTTGTGGAGCCCCAGCAGAGGAGCAGGGACTGCTCAGCATTCCCAGCCTGGGGATCCCATCTGACAGGCTGGGACAGCACTGCCCACCCCAGAGTGTCTGCCTGCCTTCCTCCCTCCCTCCCAGCCCCACTGCAGCTCCCTGCCTCTCCTGCCCACCCTATTATCCTGTAAAATGTAGTGAAGGCCTAATGGCATTATGGTTTAATCATGGCCCAAAGAAGGGACTGCCCTGGCCTGGATGTGTCCGTCACACGAGCACGTCAATCACCGGAACCCCCACGGCACAAGTCACCTGATGTCAGGATCCCAGCAAAGCCTGGACAGAAATGAAACAAGAGCCATGTTCTGTATTCCCAAACACATGAATTACAACAGATCATGTGGAGCAGCTCTCGGGAGCTGAGATGGGCTGGTTGCTCTAACAACAAAACCATCAGGCAACGTTTGCTTATTCAATTCCAGGAGGATGCCATGTCTGCTCCTGGCACCCTCTCCCATAGCTGTTCCTATTGATTTTGCAGCTTTCCATTTCATAAAAAAATACAAATCCTCTAAATGTGTGTGTGTGTGAAACTCATCACTCCTGGTAATGTCATCAGCCATGAATTATTGCTGAGCTACAGCGAGACTTCTTTCAGAGTTTCTTTTGGCACTTCATGTGCTCACTTCCACTTTCTGTCTGAAGCATTGCAAGATCATTAGCCAAGGCTGGAATGCAATTGGAGAACATGCAGGCTGACACAAGGATCTGAACCAGGATTCCAGGGAGAAAAATAACTTATCAGGCAGATATCCTTATTGCTTTAATATCTGGCACAGTGTTCCCTGGGAAACCACTCTGGGTGAGTGCCACAGACACTCCCAGAAGCTCATGCTGGGTTTACTGCAAGTTCTTGATGGCAAAACAATGCACACGTCTGGCAGCAATCACAGCTGGGCATGATACCACCCTGGAAAGCAATTCTGTGCCCCCAAAGGGGGATAAAAACCATCCTGACCCTTCTTATTCCTGACTGAGGAGGCCATGAATTAACCCAAGTGCTGCAAGAGCAATAAAGTCTCACTCTCCACAAGTGTTTCATGCCCTGAGTTGTGCCCACACGCTGACAGAGCAGAGCTGAGCCTTCTTAAACTGACACCAAAGCCAATAATACCCCAGGAATGCAGAATGACCCTACAGCTCCTTCTTTTTGTTGGCAATTTCTTCCTCCTCTAATGAGTGACTTGCTACAGCTGCCAGTGCCCATTTTTCCAGATCAGGTGAGTGTTGGTCTGTGTGACATTCCACCCCACTTGAGGGGTGGAAAGCACACTCACAGTAGAGGCAGCACTACCTGGGCCTTTCATCAGGGGGTGCAGAGCTTTCACATTGCCCAGGTCTCTCTGGGGATGGATCGAAACATTTGACCAAACGACTTATCCAGCAGCACAGTACCAATCTGGTGAAAAACCAGGAAAAAACGTTAGAACTACGGGAAAAATTAAAAAGAAATATGAAAAAAGCAAAGAAAAAAAACCCCAACCAGGTTCTCTCTGCTCTTCACGTTGTCTTGCCTGTAGCAGCTGCTTGCTCTTCCTGGGCAGTCACTTAATGAACTAATTGGTTCATCATTTTTTAGTTTCAATGTTATGTGCCCAGACAAGTTTTGCTTTTGTGCATCTCTAATTCCTCCATCCTTTGCCTGCCTTTAATGCAATTCAGCAGTGACTCAGTCCATGAAGGAGGGATGCACAGTTTGAGTTTGGACAGGAATTAACTGGCTCTCCAGTAGCAAAAAATCCTCCCTGCACAAAATGCTTTCCCCCCCCTCAGCACACCATTCTCCCATTGTGGCCCTAATCAAATAAACTGATGAAAGTAAACATCTGTAATTCAGGGGGTGTTTGATCAGTGCCTTTCCTGTGCACCTGAACCCAGGGGCTCTTTTGCAGGATTGCTGCCCTCTCCCAGGGTGGCACCCGTGATTCCCTGGGTGCTGCTGTTCCAGCAGACACGCTCACACCACCTATTGTGTGCACTATCCATAATTCTATTGGGGGTTTTGTTCCGTTCTGGCTCCTGCTCTGGGAGCTCCTGCCCCTCCTAATCCTCTTTAAATGAATGAGACACAGTTCTGAGGCCCAGAGATCTTGTTACCAACAATTACCAATTTCGGCCTTTTTACAACACTTAAGGAATCAAAGGTACAAAGAGGATATTAAAGATCTTTCAAATACGTGAATCAATAAGTCACATTGGATTAAAAGAATTTATCGGCGACCCTTTAATAAATCTGGCAGCATTAAAACTAAGAAATATTACAGTGACCCCAGGTTAAGTACAATAAGGGCACGGGGATGATGAAACATGGTTAATGATTGCATTGAAATACATCTGCAAAGACCCACAGGAGGCTGCAAAGGCAGTGGAGGTTTTCCCCCTCCCTCTTAATCTTGCACCACACTATTATATTTACTGTGTAAGTACACCAGGAACACTCACAGCCCACGGAACTAATTACAGCAAAAAGCCCACCCTTCATAACAGAAAGACTCTTCAGAAAGTTGAGGTACCTGCAGCCCTGCAAGGTCTGGTTCTAAAGTAAGACTGAAATCAAAGCTGGGGGGGGAAAACCCTCTCTTTAAAGGTCAAATGTTTGACTGAAATTTGAAGTAGAGAATAATAAAAATTACATTGAATTTGGGACACAACAAAAACAAAGTATAAAAATTTCCCTTCCATAATAAAGCCAGTTTTGTTTTCATGTCACTTATTTGATGTATAAAAGGTCTTAGACCTTACTAAAGGTACCAACTACACTTCTATTGATTTAATTTAGTTAAATAAACAACTGCAGGATTACTGAATATATATTTGTTACATTTCAATGAACATCTAAGCACTGTGTCCCTACAATACTCATATTCATTCCAGAGATAAATATTTTACAGCAAGACCTTGCTATAAAGTAAGTATATTAACTACATTCTTTTCTCAAGCACAAGAGACAAATTAATATCCACTCTATGCTGATACCACACATAAAAGGCACTTAATTTGATTGGAATAGTTGGTAGAGTAAAAGGAAAAATAATATTACAGACTGCACTGGAATACTAAGACCATTTCACAGTCCTTAGTATATTTATTTTTTTTACTGCCTAACTCTGATGGTTTTATTTTCTTTCCCCTCTACAGAACCTTTACATCTAAGTTGGATTTGAGAGATTAGAGGGTGGATGGAAACTTTTCAATGAAAGTGGCCAAGTTCTGAAGGCTGAACACACTTTAGAAGGTGTGGGCAGAGCTGTATGAGCACAAACACGCACAGCAGGACAAGAATAGAAAGATTCAGGTATCCCCCAAATCCCACACGGGTAAATCCCATCAGCAGTTTAATCCCATGCCTCAGGTCGAAGTGTCCAGCAGCTCAGCAGTTCCTACAAGGTTCCCAAGGAGATGGATCCCAAGGAGATGGATCACTGATGTGGGACAAGAGACTGCGGTCCTGAATTAAACCAAAGTTCTGACGGGACGTAAGGAAACAAAAAATCCCCACTGGGAGGATAATTGAGCAGTGCAACAGAGGCCAAGAGAGGCAGGGAAATCTCCACCCTCCCTTGGAAGTCTGTGAGGTTGGACAAGGTCCCAAGAAGCCTGGTCCAAGTTAAACCCTGCTTTGAGCAGGGCTATGGATGTCCCAAAGTCTCCACCAACATGAACAAAACTGTTCTGGGCCAGGCCAAAGCTCCACCTGAATCCACATTCTGAGAGTGGCCAGAAGTGACCACAAGGAGGGAAAAGTCAGGACAACTACAGTGACTCATAGCCCAGGTCCCAGTTTATGGATTTCGAGAGCTGATAGGATGTTTCTTCTTTGTTAACATCTTGTTCTCAATTCCTGAAATAATTAAATCAATTCTTGTTGCAGACCTTTCTTCCATGAGCATTTCTAATTGCTCTTGGAATCCATTTACGCACAAGGCACATGTTCCAACCCGTTTCGAGGAGTCTCACAATTTAATTCAGCAATGCATGAGGAGTACCAGAGGCTTTCATCTACATCAAACACTTCTCCTTCAATGCTGAGCTCATCTTTTCTTTTTTTTGTTATTAGAAACCCTTTTTTTTTGTTACCATTTTTAAATAAACAATCAAGTTTCCAGTGATTCTTTGGAACCAAGGCAGCAGTGATAAAATGTCCTGTTCAGGTGTGTTTTTCTTCTCTCACAACCCTACCCACGGATCTACCACTGCTTGTAACCTCCAGCCAACTACGGCATTTCACTGCTGCTTGGCTCTGCCAGGCTCCAGGTGGGCAGGATCTGGGCAGGATCTGGACACAGAAGCTCATGCAGGAGCTCACAGTCGCTCAGGATTTGCTTTGTGTGCAATTTCTTACTTTGAAAATATATTCTTTCTCATCCTGACAGGTCCAGAGAAGGCAGGGTCACAACAATAAAGGGCTGCCCCCACTCGTCTTTCAGCAGCTGTTACTCCTCTTCTGAAGGTTTGCACTACATTTAACTGTGCATTGTTACAAAAGTTGGCTCCTCCCAAACCTTTCAACATGGGTTTGATGAGCTCTCATTAGAAAACTGTCCCTCTCCCCTGCTGCTGGAGACACAGGGAGAAAGGAGCTTAATTTGCAGCCAAGATTAAGGTTGCCCACGGGAAACCCTCCCAGCTCTAACAGCAGCACAACACGTGAGCAGCTGCCCAGGGAGCCTCTGGAATCTCTTTTCAGTGGAGATTTTTAGGATGATGAACATTTGACAAAGATGGTCTAATTATATTTGATCTTGTCTCTGTGTGAGGGCCCAGACTGGAAGGTCTGTCTGCTCACATCCTGCAGTGATTCCTCTGACTGATGGACTCTCTTTCAGATTTTACCTTCTGTGCACTGTGCAAACAAGACTTGTCTCCCAAACCACTCCAAGCCCCTGCTCACCCACCAGGCTGTAAAGTCTGTACACACTGTAAGACCCAAGCAAGTGCAGCCCATCCTAAACATGGCTAAGGAAGTTTTATGCAACTCTAGTAGATCTTTTCTTTAAAGATATCACCAGATTCTTGTCTTATTCTCCTTCTAAAAGTCTCTAAATACGCTCCTCACATTTACCGTTCATGCAGAGACCAATGTACTACATGGAACTAGAAAAACATAAGTTTTTAAAATCTAATTACAGGAAAAAATGGCATTTCCTGGGCTTCCTTACTCTACTTGAAGTTTGGTTTAAATTACTATATAAAATGGCATAAACTATTTATATCAACACAATGAATTTTCAAACGGGATAACTTGGGAGAGTCGCTTCTCTTGTTTTACCTTCTTTAAGAGAGCAATGAAAATACAATATTTGCAACATTTGCTCCAAAAGAGAAGGGTTTGATATAGAGAAAGAAAACATTATTTCAATTAAACCTGCTTGAAGCTGCTTAAGAAACCTTGAAAATGCCCTAATCATAATAAATCCTTTTAGACGTATTTTCAGACAACCAACAGTTACATCAAGGAGGCAAAATGGGGCAAGTTAAGAACAGGAAGATGAACTGAAATCTGAAGTTCATTGATACTTTCAACAATACATTCAGTGTTACTGTAACACACTTTTAATAGAATTTAAACTAAGCAGAACCCCCTGTGCATCACATATAAACCTCCACTGGGAAAACCCCTCGATTACTTTCTGCATGCATAATACCCCTACATAACAACCTTCAAGTTCAACCAAAAGGAGTTGGAGTTTTTAACCAGGGATTTAGTCACACTTCACCAGTATCATATTTACATGAGCTCAGCCAAACACCAGTGAAAGTTTTACTGTCAACTTACTTTGCATGTTGTGTTATTAATCCATCCAAAGCCCACTGAGGGGGTCCCCAAGGTCCAATGTTGTGAAGGGTGGTTAAAATCGAGGCTAAATGGGTTTGCCAAGGTATGGATTCTGTCCTGTGGCAAGTTTAAAAAGGCAAGGCAATGAAAAACCTTCTGTAGTCACAGGTACCAGCTTTAGAGATGACAGAGAAGTGATGCAGGATATTAAATATGTGAACAATGTGGACGTCTGTGATTTGTAAAACTGTGTGTATTAGAGATTTGTAGATAAATGCATTATAGAAATGATATATTACAAATCTAGGCAGACAAATCAGACAAGTCCTACCTCTGTTAATGGATTTATACATCCTATAGACAAAAGATACAAGCAATTACAGCATTGTAAGTCCATATACCCTTACCAGTGTTTAATTTATATTTCTATATAGCAACAGTAATTTTAACTCTTTATTACAAATAATCAACGGGATTATATGGCAATTTAAGACTAAAAAGGAAGTGAATATGAACTATTCCTAAAGTAAGCCACATAAAGCTGCACTTTTTAAAGCCATAAACTTCCCAGTCTCTTAGAAATAGAGCAGGTTTGTATTTTAAGGGGTTTTCCAAATGCAAGTGTGATTTACATTGTTCAGACACTTGCAGTTATTATTCATTTCCATGAAGGAATGCCCAGGAGAAGGGCTTTGAATGATTCATCTTAAACTTGCTTTCTGGTTACACCTGTGTCAATGGTAGAGATTTTTTGGTGGTGGTTTTGTGCCTATTTTTTTTTCTTTTCTGAAAGCTGTATTTTTCCTCTAAACTACCTGAACAAGCACCACACCCCTTGTTTTAAAAATCTCTGCCATTCTTGCGGGATATTTAAAATATTCCCCGTGTTAGGAATAAATTCCATCTAGCAGTCAAGAGCTATCAAGGTCATGTCCTTTGGATGAGTTATGTTTTGTCTGGATTTTTCCATTTTTTTCCCCCTATGGCAACATATGGCCAATCAGAATAAGAAAATCCCATCTGTTTGCAATTGGTTTCAGCCACCATGTTTTAGTCTGCTGGTGATATTTTGAATTCTAAGCTAAGTAGGACTTAAGCTGAGATTTTCTTAAAAACAGGCCTCTGCAAAGGAGGAGATTCCAGCCCAGGTTTAAATCAGCAGCGATGCTTTGAGAAATAATTTTAGTTTTTCCTTCTATGCTGTTACCTGAATAAAAGCATTTGTGTGATATCTGCAGCTCTAAAAGATAAAAGCACAGAGGAAGTTACAGAGCCACTTATAGTGTCTTTAATATTTATATTACAGCTCAATAGAGCATTCATTGTGTTGAGAGATCAATAATTGGGTTATGATTGAAAGCATTTAGAAGCAAGAGCTCCTGACAAAGCCTGGCTGATTCTGGCTTTGAAACAACCTGACACTGGACTTGTCCAACCTGCTCGGAGTGAAATTCCTCTCTCATCGTGTCTTCCTGCTAAACAAACACCTGGGTGGGGATGAACCAGCACTGCAAGCCTGGGCTACATTTATTTTGACTGGATTACTCATAATCCACATCATTCCTTCTCTCTAAAACTCTCCCATTTAGATATTCTTAGAAGCCTCCAGTACAACATATCACCACTTTTAAGGCAGCTCAGAGAGAAACCCAAGTGGCCATGGCATGATCAAATGGTATATTGAATTTCCAAAAAAAGGGCAATATTTACTATATTTAAGCTTACATTCACCACATGGTGCTGTACCAGATGCTCTGAAAGGTGAGGCACCAACCAACCCAAGCTGCATATTCACAGGACAAGGAATTCTTTAAGATTAGCCTCTGATAAGGGAGTAAACAAATCCTAAAACAGGAACAATAACATAAGCATTTAAGTTATTAAACCTACTGTGCATCAAATCATCTCAGCACTGTGTACAAGGAAAACTTTTGTAAATAAACACCTGATAAATCATCTGTGCAGCGACACAGTTAAACACAAACCTACACAACATCCATGGCCAAATGAAAATCTCAGGACAGATTTATTGGCTTGTGGATGTTCCTAATTATTTGAAAAACTATAGTCTTACTACCAATTGTAACAGCAAGCTGGAATAAGACTCTAAATCTTCATGAAAAAAAAAGAAAGGGTTTAATTTGCTCTCTCTTTTCTAGTCTACAATCTTGTAACACAAAGTGAACATAGGCAGGGCCGGGGTGGTGGATCAGCACTGTTATCCTGTCCCTCCCAGCAAGGTTCCCTGGAAGTTGTGGGCTCAAAGATCCAGCACAGGGAGCAGAGCCCAAGGAAGGCAGGGGATGATTTATTGCATTCAATTATTTCTGTTTAAAAGTTTCCTCTGGGGCACAAGCACGTAATATATTGTGCTTTCCATTACCTGGTGCAAATGTAAAACATACCTGAAAAACACATTTCATGCTTATAGCATATTAAAACAACAAGTAAGATGTCATGGCAGGGGTTTGATAGATTAACTGCCACTTGCTGCTGTTGTACTATATTAGTTAACAGCAAATTAATATCATCAGGCATATTTCCCCTTTTATACCTAAAAAATATTAGTATGGAAACAGAGATTCCCATAAATTCTTATCACTAGAAGAAGGGGTTTAATCTAACTTGGGATAAGATAAGCAGCAATCTATACATTTGTTTGAAAACATATTAATCATTCAGACCCTTTTCTACCTCTGATACTTTTTGCAGATTGGAATATTTTCACATTATAAGCCCAAAAACCTACACAGGCCTTCCCACCATGACACTGATTGTACCTGACACACACACACACTCCTGGACTTGGTGGAGTAACTCTTGAAGAGCATTTCAACAACTTGTGCTGAGGGTCTGTAACTGTCTCTGCTATAAAATGCACTTGGGACCTTTTGTCACCCCCTCCCACCCACACCAGTGACAATTTAAGGTGATGTTAAACCCCTCAACCACCACAAGCTTTAGGTATTATCTGTCTGTCATTTCACCTGTTCATAAACTTAATAATTCTTTAAAAATCATTCACAGACAAAAGCCACAGAAGAGAGTCAGACCTGGGCTACGATTTTAACTTTTCAGGGGTCTGGGGAGGTATTTATGGTTTAATATGGAGTGCAAAGAGTGTGTTTTAAATGCTAACATTTGCACTTTTTTCTTCTGCGTGCCATGAAGCATCACAGTGAGTGAAGTGAGTGACATTCATGTCCTTGTGCAGGAGCAGAACTGCTTCCACCCCCTTTAGAAATCACCTCCCTTGCAGGTTCTGATGTAGATTAAGTTCTGACAATATAAACCCAGCAGAGCTGAGAGTCCTGTCACTGAAAAACACAGTCATGAGGGGGGACCCAACCTCCAGTTAGTGCTGACAAACGGGCTCCAGGGGCTGACAGCCAAAGAGAAAAGCAATGGCATCTCTAATGACTAACAATCAACTTTAATCACCCCAAACCCTCCCGTGATACGAACAGCACCGTGTTAATACAATAAAATATGAGCTCCAAAGCAGAGGAACAGCCCTGAAGAAGAGCTTGGCTGATGCCAAGAGCCAGCTGGCACGGCTGGAACGGCAGGAAACAAAGATCTGAAGGATCAGGATTCAGTTTATTCTAAAAATATTAGTAATAAAATGATAAATGGAGGAGAAGAGATAAATTAGTTATGTTAATTTGTGCTCTAAACCCAATTGCAGAAGTAAGTAAACACGAATCTCTATTAAATCCTTACTTTCATATTTTCCAGATCCAGACCAGAAGGAAGCACAGAGTGGAGGAAGTGGGTTCAACTAATTAAAAGAGGCAATACAAGAGTGCAGCTGTTCCTGCTTAAGCAAACAGCTTCCCAAAACTTGGTGCAGTTTTGCAACCTTGATCTCAAGGCATTAATGTTTCATCCAGAGTATCTCTTGTGGGTTTTGTTTTGTTTAAATCAAGGAAATGCTTTTTAAAAGCATTTTGGGAGATAAAAAGTGGTATATCATGAAACATAGCTGCTGAATTAGAAAGCAAAATTGTTCTGGTAAATTTTTATTTTAATATTTTGCAGCGCTAAGCTAAAACTGTAAAATATATCCTTTTGCATTTAGATTACTAGAAACAATAAAAAAGGATGACTGTGCCTGGTTTATTTAGAATCTAATGAGGGTTCTCAGGGCAAAGGGGGAAGGAAGAAGTTCTGTGCTGGAATCCTAAAAGAGCAAGTATTGAAAAACCAGTGAAATGTGCAGCCCAGTGAAAGGTCCAGCATCTAATGATAACAGCACAGCAGTGATTCAAAAGCAAACAAATCCTGCTAGAATGAAAAATCAATGAGCTTTGAGAAGTTGTGACAATGAAAAGGTCCCTCTCCCTGTGGGATCAAATGGAGAAGGCCCATTAGCAGAGCAGCCATCTGCCTTTTCCTGCTCCTGTACAACCATCCACGCTACTTTCTCCTTCCCCAACACAAGGATGTTCCCAATGGAGCAAACAGGCTCCAAATTTGGGGAAAAAAATTAAAAATAGATGATCTTGGGTGACAGAGAAGGGGGCCAGAAATCAGCCTTTAAAAGCCAACTCAACCCAACATTTGGGAATCAGAGAAATGACTCTTTGGTGCACAAAATACCTCCAGTGTCAGGGAAATGGATGAATCCATGAGGTTCCAATCCTGTGTCTATCCCAGGAGCAAACTGATTATTCACTCACACAGAGATTAAACATTGGTATAAATTCCTCTGGAAGGGTATCCAACAGTTTATGGAAGCCAATGTCAAACAAGGGAGGTTTCAGTGACTCAGCTGAATAAACTTCCAGACAAAGGGCAAATTTGTATTATTGACAAGCCCCTCTTTGACTTGGCCCCTTTGATTACCCACCCTGCTGGTGCCTTTCTAGCCAGGCTGAGTATTTCTGACATAAAAGCTGAAATACAAACTGTGCAGAAGGAGATTTTACAAGAGACACCACAGAACAAAGTGCAGTAGATAACACAAGCAAAAATTCCACTCTCTTGAAGAGAAAATTGGCCCTGACTCGCTCCCTGAAGGTGACGTTCATAACAAAACCCAAAGCAACAAGTGGTTTGTATTTGGGCTCTGTTTTATCAGCTGATAGCTGAGATCCAGCTGTAAGAAAGGCAACGTTCTGCTTCTATTCATGGCACTTCTCCTGTTACTTCGCATGACTTTCAAAGCAACTAAATAGCGGGGAAATAAATTAATAAAAGTTAAAGTAGTGCTCATTAACATTCAGACATCTGCACTCACCAAACCACCCAAACCAAAGCTGGGCTCCTAATCCCAGGGGATCATGTGGCCAGCAGACTGTGGGGGAATGCAAGGAGTGTTTTGGCTACAGCACTGATTCTTTTCAGGGAATAAATACATTTGCCTAAAAAGTAATGCAAAACACACATATTCCTTTCCAAATTCCCCAAGTGCCTCCTCTTCTTTTCCCCAGCCTGCATTCAATGGACAAAGATCTCAATTCTATGGCCTTCCAGCTAATTAAGAGGATGTGCCAGTTCTTTACCACTGGAGTCCAAATCTGTTTCTCTTCAACAACCTCTATTCTTCAATAAAATTTATACTGCAAGTACAGTATGAGCAGACTGACTTTATACAACGGCTCTCACGTTTATGGCACGGGAAAAATATTTTTTCTATTAGCAGAAACTCTAATGATTCATTTTAAACTAGTAAAATGAGGGGTTAGCTGCCTTGATGAACTTACATATACACTATGGATTCATCTTTTAAAGGCATAAGTGTATCAGAAAAACCAAACCCAGTCATCCCTCAGCTTGTGGCTTTATGAGCTACAATAAAAATAGCCTTTATTTATTTATTTCCCCCCCTGTAAATATGGTAGAAGGTTAAAACTTGGCATGATATATCTGCATCCAGCAAATCAGGGCTGTGCAGTGATAAAAGAGATGGCAATAGTCTGAGAGATAACAAGGCCTGCTTGTGTCCCAGAAGAATGAGGTGTAAGCTCTTGGTAGGGTGGTTCAAACAAAATAACATTTACTCCAAAGGAACCCTCCCCAAATTACTCTGTGAGCTGCATATTTCTTATTGAAAAAAGGAATGCACAGCATTATCATGGCTCACTACGATTTCTCCGATGATTTCCAAATGTTTCATTACTACAGAGCTTGGGATACAATTTCGGAGCCAGATGCTTAAAAGAACAAATCTAACAAAGAAACTTAATCTGAGCTATACTTGGCAAATTTTCCAGAAAAAAAAAAAAAAAGAAAGAAAAAAAGAAAAGAAAAAATAAATAGAATGATGTTTTGGAAGCTGCTCAAACAAAAGCCAAAATGGAAATGTGCCTCTTTCAACCATACCCTGGGCTGCTGTTAAAAATAAAAGGGACACTTGGAGTTTCCACAAGTGTGAAGCGCAGCTGAGGTTTATAAAACAGAAAACCTCGATGTCAGACCTGCCCAAGAGCAGTTCTTGACTTTTCTCTTAAGCTAAACCCACCATTTTCTACACTGTATTAACAAAAAAAAAAATTAGTCTTACATATCCATGGAAGATTCTGATTAGAAGAAGATCAATTAGATTGGAAGATCAATTAGAAGGGAAAAAATCATTGTTTTTAAATTATTATGTCTTATTATTAGCCATTTCCAAGCACCTGATGAACACAAGTTAACTCATACAGAAGTTTTTCCACCTCTGTAGTGGGAAGCTGTAGGACAGAGAGCCTAAATCTGCAGGATTTACATGAATTCAAGTGTGCTGAGGTATTGCTTTATCTGAGAACCTTCCTCCTCCCCCAAAGAAAGACATGGCTAAATCTTTGTACAGCCACCCATCTACCTATAAACACCAGGAAAACTTGAAATCTTAGCCAATTCTTTTTATTATTATTATTACTTCAAGCCATTCAGAGAGGAGAAAGAACTGAATTTATCCTTGGCTTCACTTACTTCAGGGAAACAATTCAGCCAAACGTTTGTATTTGATCAGGAGGAAGAAACTACGAACTTCAACAATAAAAATAACTGATCCCATACACAAATTACATATGGAAGAATGGTGGTAACTGTCTGTCTTTCCAGCCCCCCCTACCTTATAGTATTGCTGCATGGTTGCAATTTAAGAGCAAGAGAAGTTCCCAAAGCAGAACTCCTGCAGGGAACAAGGAGTGCAGCTACTCCAGGGAGCATCCCTGCTCACTGCCTTCCCTGGGCTGTGGAGCTGGTACCCAGCGTATTCCCATTCTATAAATCAATTCTATCCTAATTTCCCAGCAAGGAGGAACAGCTCACAGAACCCAGAATGTGAGGTGGGTAGTAAACATCTGCAGCAAATCTGATTCTTTCATTCTACTGCAGCCACTTGGCTCTCAGGGTGTGAAAAATGGCCACCGTTCAGTAGAGCTGCTGTCCAGCCACTTGAAAGCACATTTGACTTGGAGAGTAAAAGTTAAATTGCAGAATGTTCTTACCTTGATTGGGGATTTATAACAGCACCAAAATTTATAAGAAAGGAGAGTTCAGTATATTAAAATTTATGGTGAGAAGCTTAGATGCTTTAACTACTTCGGCTGTATTTTAATTATGTAACGAGACACAATTTAAAAAAAAGACCTTACTGTAACAATTATTAAGAGACATTTAGACTCCTGTCAAGGAATTGTGGAGCTTTTCATTTCCCTGTGCAAGGCTGGGATGCTGGTTTGAATTCACACCCACAATGGCCACGACATTTCCCAGAGTGATAACAAAGAGGGGTTTTGTTACCCTGCTGGAGGGGTCAGTGGCAGCTGCACTCTGTGCCTGCCACAATCAGGATAAAATACTGGCCTGCAACAATGGCTGCTCATTGGGATATGAAACAATTGGAATGTTGAAGCTGGAATTTCAGCAGCTGCTACTGGACATTCTCCATAACTTTGAAGCATCAGCTATCAGTGCACTAATTTTGTGTTTCTTCTTCACATCCCCGAGCTCATTTTGGTGATAAAAAACATTTGGACCACAAATCAGATGCCTGAAATAAGCCAGTATAAAATAATCCCACAAAAATGGCAATATTCTTAATCCAAACCATCCCAGAGATGCCTTTTGCAAGGCACAGTCTCCAAGAGTTGCCCTCATGGAGCAGAGGGACTGAAGCAGAGGGTGAGCCAGGAGTAGCGGAAGGACACAACCCTTCCACCTGCAACGATACCTGAGTTTATTTAAACCAAACTTGACCCTCTTTTTGCAGCAGGAAGCAAGTAAAATGATTGCATTTTGCCACTCACAGCTTCAGTGAGCTCTGGCCTCGCCTGATGAAAGATCACTTGATTATCAGCACCAGACAGACAATAAATCACAGTGCTGGGACTGTCTCAGCACTTTAAGACAATATTCATATATGTTGGGCAAGCCTAAAACTAGTTTTGGTTCCTGTATATTTAAATACATCTCTCTCTAAAAAATATTCAAAGAAATAATAGGTATTTTAAAGCAAATTTCAATATAGTGGAATTCAAATAAGGCTGACACCTAACTTCAGATGCCAGCACGAGAACGGAGGGAGGAGATGAATCAGTGCTTCATTTATGTTATTTATGTAGTAAAAAGAAAAGATTATAGCAAGTGGCTTTGGCAGTCCAAGCTTGAATTTAAACAATAATTAGCTGATGACCCCCAGCCCTTCTTTCTGTGCAGACACAGGTTTGCTCAGAGGACATTTTGCAGCTGCCCCCATGGCCAGAGCTGCTTCCACACGTGCCTTCTTCCCACACCTTCCCACACCTGCAGTCCTGGAGTGAGGGAGGCAGGAGACCATGGATCCAAACCCATATGTAAATGGCAATAATCTGTCAGCACCAGTGATAAAAACCCTCCTCTCCAACAGGATCATCCTGGGAGAAGTGCACTGTATCAGATGCCAGGGACAAACCTGCAGTCCTTAGGGGAAGCCACACAACTTGTCTCTGACCCAGACAAGGAAGGAAAGATGAACTTCCAGGTGGGAAAAATAAGAAGTTAATACATTTACTGGCTTCCCCTCAACCACTGTCCCTCTTGTCTGGGTTGTACCTCTCCTGAGCAGCTTTTTGAGCTTTGTCTGACACCTCCTGACACAGGGTCAGCTTCTTACCCTCTCCTTGGACTGGGTTTATGGGGCAATACCCTCCTTAACTAGTTAGTAGCTACCCAAGAGTTACCCCTTCTTGTCAGTGACTGTGTCAATATGCATTTGTAGAGGTAAACTTTTAGGTATCTGGTAGTACAATTCCAGAGAAGGAAAATTCATATCTTAACAACAAGACACCACAAGCACCAGAAACTGCAAGACAGCATTCAGAGGTTGATGTGTATTCCTCACTAAATAGGATTTAGTTTCACTTAAATATAGATCTCAAGGAATTAATTAAAGAATAAAATCTGCAGTCTTTGCCACCTAGAGCTTCCAACCTTACCAAAGAACAGTGTAAGCAGGAGGATGATGATACATGGAAGGTTCTAGTACCCACTGAGGCATTTACTGAAACACTGCTTAGCTTCTTCTCAGAGTTATAAACCCATTTTTTCATCTTTAAAAAGGCTGTACCTTCAGGAAACATTAATATTCCCAGAGTTGAGAGCAGCACTGATCACAGCAAGGATCTCCTCCTGGAGACAGAAGGAATGAACACCTTTTGGCCAAGTGAAAATAACCACATTCAGTGTCAAGCACAAGGAAAGCAATTCAGACAGATAATTCCTGGGAGACCATCGATTCTGGCACCAGCAGAAAGGAGCAACAAGAAAAACCTTTTCCAAGGTCATCTCTGGCTTTTCCCTTCTGACAATGTGCATTGACTCCTGGAAAATATTTAATGCATTGACACAGACTCAGCTGAGTTCCCATATTCCCTGGAAATTCTTAACAATCCTTATGCTCAAGAGTTGGTTGTGGTGGGGGTGTGGACTTTCATATGAAATATAATCACACACTGGAAATGACACAGATTAGATTTAAATTCATTAATTAAATATACAGAGCAGAAAATGTCATTTCATAGAGACAAGGAAATACGGATTGTAAGGGAAAATTGTCAAAAAAAATTGAACATTTCGGTGTCAAACCATTGTGGACACAAGTGCTTTGCAGCCTGATTTGCCAATTAGCTGCAATGCTTTGAGTGCTGTTATAAAAGGGAGTTTATATGCCCTGGGATTATATTACAAGCACACACATCAGTGTGCAATATTATCACTGACAATTCAGAAAGCATTTATTAGAAATTACAATCGCCATGCTCCCAGAACCTCTGCATGAATAGTTCAGCTGTGCCTGTTCACAGCAATATATTCCCTGCCATTTCAAATAACCCAAGTAAATACTTATTTCTGCAATGCCACACCAACTATTTTCAATTTTTATCAGTCAAGTGATTTATCAAGTCAACATCCCCATGCCCAGTAGTGAACAGTGCAGTAAAGAGAATTTGGTCTCTGCAGAACAATTCCATTGTGATTTTTGGAAGCATAATATAGGTCTGTCCTTCATAAATACTCAGTAATGATCTGTTCTATATGAAATGTTTAAAGAATGTTTTATAGCTTGCATGCTCTATTTATTTCAACTTGAACTGTATGAAGCCACCTCCACATTTAGCTGGTGGTATCAGCTGACACATAAGCAACTATTTAACATCAACCAAATGCAGTTTGACTCTCAAATTATTTAATGTAAGTAATGTCAGATGAAGGTTATTATCCTCCTAACCCTCCAAGATATCTGTTTCAATGCTCATATATAATAAATAATTGCCAGTCACAAACACTTTGCCTCAGAAAGAGCCACTCCTTCGGGGTTACACCGTCAACAAAAGCAACCTTAGGAAAACTGGAGCTGATGCAACACTTTTCACGGCATCTTTTGGACAACAAAGCTTTGGATCCCAAGATCTGACCACTCACAATTTCTAAACCAGATTATAAAGCTAAATCCACGCAAACCCTTAATGGATCAGGATTTTATTTCGAGCGCTGCAAAAACTTCGGCTGTGGCCAAGTCTTATCAGCTACGGTGGCAGACAGATTACAGGAGACGTGCCATGGATCAGGGGGAGGCACCACCAGCTTAAACCAATTACACACTTAGCACCAAGTTGTCAAACTGCAGACGGATGCCAAATCCTAACATGTCATTTCCATCGTGCCCCCAAATTTTAAGGAGAATTACAGCGAATAAAGATGGGAAACGTGGTGGAAAGAGCAGTGTCTGGACATACAGAAGATTTAGGTGGTGTGTAAATAAGGAATCCACACCAGCTCAAGCTTTACCATTGCACAAATTCCTGGGTTTTTTACTAGAAGTGCCCAGTTCCAACTCCCCTGTATCTATTCATGGGCAGACAGATCTATTAAATTATTTGCCAGCTGGGAGTCATTTCTTTTACAATAAGCAGCGTAGTGAGAGGTTACTACAAAGCAATCCAGGCCTGTCCTAATTACTCCTTCCAGGCAGGAAAATGTGTGATAAAATGCATGTTTTGTGACTCCCTTCCTCTGGTTTACTTGCTTCAGCACCGTTAACCTGTAGCTTCTGACGGCCTTCTACAGTGCTCTCCAACCATATGAAAAACATCTCGCCAGACAATCACTGTACAATTTAAGGCACATAATTAGCAATTATTTCATGCACACTTCACAATAATAATCTAAGGGAAAGAAACATTAATGAGCTACTTCTGGTGCCGCTCTGTGTACTGTGTTTGCATAATAATGAGCTCCAATCTGCTGGAAAACACATAATTAATAAGGTCGTCATTTTTGTCTAATGATGCTTAATACAGTTTTAGCAATCTGGCCGAGACAAAAGACGGGCACTCAGACATAGCCGATTATGCATTCGCGTGGCAGCTGAAATCTTTATTAAACAGAATGATGAATCTGATTACCATGGAATAACAAATATACAGTCTGTGACGGGCCCTGGCACCTCCCGCCCCGCTCCGGCCACTCCGGGGCTTTACCCAGATTGAGGTCAGACTGGAATTCCCCATAGGCGCATTAAGATAAAAGTTTGCCAAATGTGGCAACATGATGAACAAAACAATATCCTGTTATATAAAAGCTACTGTCTCACCAGCTGACTGTCTAATCAGCAACAACTCCTTAATAAGTTTAAAATTTTAATTGTTGGTTTCGTTCACCTTTTAGCATATGAAAGGCAGTTTATTCCATTAGCTGAAGCACCCCCAGGGCCCCCTGTGTTTGTGGCACCAAAATATTTCCTCTAATTCCAAAGTAGTGTTTGCCAGTTCACAAAGACAACTGCAAACAGGAATATAAAATTATTTAGGTTATCTTAAGGGATATAAAAAATACCATTGATTTATATGCCACTGATATAAAAGGCAGTTTATGACATTAGCTAAAGCACCTCGGAGCCCCTGTGTTCTTGGCTGCAAAATATTCTCTCTAATTCCAAAGCACTGTCTTCTATTCCATTTCACTGAGAAACTGCAAACAGGAGTGTAAAATTATTTTAAGAAATATGTAAAACAATGTTAATTTATATGTCACTTGTACAAAAGGCAGTTTATTAGCTGAGCTAGATCTTAAAGTCCCCTGCATTTATGGCATCAAAATATTTCCTCTAATTTCAAAGTACTGTTTTCTAATGCATTTCACAGAGACAACTGCAAACAGGAATGCAAAATTATCTTAAGGAATATAAAAAATAACATTAATTTATACGCCACTGATATAAAAGCCAGTTTATTACATTAGCTGAGCTAAAATCTTAAAGCACCCCAAGTCCCCTACATTTAGGGTATCAAAATATTCCCTCTAATTCCAAAGTACTCTTTTCTATTCCATTTCACAAAGACAACTGCAAAGAGGAATATAAAATTCTTTGGAGGAATATAAAAGTAACATTAATTTCTCTGCCACTGATTCCACATCAAGTCTGGATAAGTTAATGGAGGTTTCTAGGTCAGTGGGAAACATATGATTCAGTTGAATTGGTAGAAATGTAGCAGCCAATTTAAAACTCTAATTTTCAACCCAAATAGTTGATAGGAAAAGTAGGTTAAAAACTGTACAGAATGTAATCTGTTAATCCCACTTCAAATTTAAATCATGACCACAGTGTTGCCTCTTTAAATGATGCCCAAACCTAAAAGTAAACAAGAGATATTAAACCCAGGGACTCTATTTTAAGCTTGCTTTGCTGCAGCAATGTGATTTCTATCAAATGAACAATTCCCTGCCTTCCAGACCAACTGCACTTGATTTACAGACAGCACATGACATCAAGTAATTTCAGATGACACATGATACCTCCTGACAACATACACAGTTTAAGGCAGGGGAGGCAGCAGTATAAACTAGAATGTTGATTTTATCTCCACATGTATATTGATCTCCTATTCAGGGGTGTCTAACTGGGAGCTAAGGCTGCCTGAATCACAGCTTCTCCCCTGTAATGCAGATGTGTTTGCTCTGGGACACGAGATCATGTAAGAAATCAGCATTTTTAACTCTTTGACTCATTCCATGTGCCTTCAATTACGTGAATATATTCCCACTGGAATTTAAAGCAAGGAGCCAGTATAATTAAAGCTACTATAATTCATCTTCATTCTGCCTTTATAAATAGATAACAGTATTTTCACACACAAAATAGAAAAGGAAACAAACAAAAAAAGTTTCCTTCCTCACCCCCCAGCTTTCATTATACCTCAGGGGATCCCCTTATTTCATATTCCTCCAGTATAAACTCCCTCAGTGCAACATTTCTTTATCTTTGATACAAAATGAATGCTAAAAATGTCATGAAATTTTAGTGGTAATGTTTGAAATGCCAAAATTCGTGGCAAATAGTGCCTCTTAACCTCTGTGCCATCCTCACAACACTGTCACACCGTGCATTTCAAAGAGCTTGGCCAGTTCACAACGACACACACAGGGCTAAATATTTAGATATTAGTCTGAAATAGCTCAATTCTATTTATATGCAGAGTATAAATGAAGGGAAATGCAGGAAGGGCCGAGGTGTCCTGGACTCACCTGCACAGCTCCCTCAGGATGGAGCCTCCTGTGCTCTAAGAGTACAATAAAAATACACAGTTTTCTCATCTACATTTCCAAGTGTTCTACTGAGAATTTAGTTTGCTAACACTGCTGGAAATACAATATGCATAAATAAATTTCTTCCCGTTGACTCCTCAGACCTTGTCCATGTTCAGCCATCAGGAGCTGATTGACTTCTTTTTTTCAGTGCCAAAAATAACATAAAACTACATGTCTGAAAATTCAATATTATGCAAGTATGTTTTGGTCTGTTTTTCCTTTTCATGGCTGGCTGCTATTTTCCTGTCCCTTTTCATAAGACACAAATTAGGTATAGACAATTACAGATACATCAAGTGACCTGAACTCAGGTCCTAACTTAGATCTCTGTGGCAGAAATGAGATGAATCATATAAAATGTGTCCAGATCAAAGTGTTTGTTCTACCTTTTACAGAAATGGTATTTTAATATTTACTACACAAATCATTCAGTAATCATTTTATATGCAAAATGAACTGATTTAACTTACCCATGACTGCACCTTATTACTGAAATGAGTAACCTCAGCTCCTATCAGAGGACATGGAGAAATGGCCTGAGTGACACAGCTCCTGCATTGCAAGTAACTTGTCAGAGAACATTCCTTCTCATTCCAAAGAGCATTTAAAGATAAACTGCCATTCAAGTCTTTCAAAGAGAAAGAAAAAGTGCTTTACAGAGGCATCAAGAGAGATTTTAAAACAGATCAAAGTCACACTTCACATTTCAAACCGCATGTTCTTGTTTTGCCAGGGAATGCTCAGGAATCCCTGGGGATTTAGGAACTCCTGGAAATGAGTCCTTGTGGCAAAATCCCATATTATTAACTGTGCCAGCCAAACACCACTGGATGGCAACAGAAGCGGCCACATGTAAACTGCTGCTGATCTTCAGTGTTTGGTTAAATGTGCAGAGTCCATAGAGCTTTGGGCATCTCAAGGGAAAAATCTCATCATCAGCTTCCCAAAAGGTCAAATTCAGTGTTGTGAATGGTCCAGTTCAGAGAAAATAATTACATATAATATACTTTCTTGGCCAAGTATCCAAGTTCCAACCTCTGTATTTCCAATCTCCTGACCAAACCCCCTGACCCACATGGTTTTGCTGTTTCTCTGTTATGTTTATTGGCTTTCTAGCCAAATATTGTGCCTTGGAGAGAAAGACTCAGCTTCCTTACCCTATAAAATAGCCAAACTTCTTCTCCTAAGCTTAAAATAATCATCTTCATTTATCTCAATCAAAGACCTGGGTTACAGTTGTCATCAACATCTATCAGCATGGTAATATCACTTCTGTGCTTGTTTCAGGTATTTCCTGGGGTTTCAGAAACATTCAGAGTCCTTGGCAAAAGGACTCAAAAATACCAGAATCTTGAGAGATTTGGTATTTTCATTTAAGAAAAAAAAAAAATAACTTGTTTTAGAAGCAAAACGTTCCTTTTAAAAAGCTGTGAAAAGGAAGGATATCCTTGAAGTAGAAAGTGCATTTTATTCATATCCAGTAAAGAATTGTTGGATATTGGATTTCCTTCAAACTCACAGACATTTAATAGGAGCAAAGAAATGGTGTGGAAGTTAAGGAACAAGGGAGACTCAACCACCAAACAAATTATTGTTAAACTAAATATCTCTTCAAAGATGTACTGAAGGACTAGACAAATGTTAGCTGGTATTTATCAGGAATCAGTAAGATTTACCTTCATTTTCCACTGGTATCTGATAAACCTTCAAAGTTTCCTTCAGGAAACTAAGGCTTGCAGCATCTGAGATGACCAACATCACATTCTCATCTTCTGCAGTGGCATCTATTTTACACATACAACTCTTAATGGATCCTTTACTTCTTATATTGGTATTTCTCAAGAGTTTCCAGATTGTTTTCACTTCACTATTACTGTAGCAAGCTTTTCTCAAAATTCCTGTAATTTAAAAAGTGGGGTGTAAGAGTTCTACACACACATGGGTTTGAATACAGCACTGTTCCACCACGCTGCAAACTTTCCACATTTACAAGATGGGAATTTAGGCCCTGGTCCAATACCCACTGCAGGCACTGAAAAGACTTCTATTGCTGTAAATGGACCTTGGAAGGAGGCCTTCTTTAAAATTTTTAATGTGTCCAAAATTTACTTTTCAACAGATAATTTTGCCCTTGTTATTAGTCCCAAATCGACCAGTGAGTTTGAATCGACTTTGAATAAAGCCATTATTTTTTCATTTTCAGATTTTTTTTTTAGCTTTCCTCAATCAACTGGCATCTGAGATTCAGTTTAAACAGCATAAAACTTCTCCCTGACAAGGGACACCCTGGTAGACTGTGGGCATTCATGGACCTGGGTGACTCAGAACAGTGATTCTGTTTCACAGATTCCACCCCAAATTGCAAAGATATGACAAAGCTGATAAATTCATATTAAGGAAATGAATGCAGGTCTACTGATGAGATCACACAAGGGTGTCATTATGGTTCCTCTGGGAAAACAGAGAGCAACAAGTGGCCTCCATCACCTGGGCCTCCTTTTACCTACCAAGCAACGAGGATTCCTCCAAATGGTGTGAATTTAACAGCTCCAGCAGCTGTAAGGATCCCTCCCACTCTCCCTAAGGCACAAGTTTGGCTCATGGAAGAGGAGATTTGTCCTTTCTGGACTTCATCTGATCCAGAAAATGCCTGGATCAGCTTTGTGACCTGCTGCCCAGTTCAGCTGCATCCCACAGTGGGGGCATGAGCCACCAGCACACGGTTCCTGGCCCCCCTCACTTCTGCAGCTGAGGAGGATGACATGAACTTACCAGTTCGTGTTTGCTTCACCACTCAATGAGCCTTTGGGGCAGCAGAAGGGACCTCAGAGAAGAGCAGGGATGTTCAGGGGACTGCCATAAACGAGACTTTGCACACAAAGGGCTTTGCTCTGTGCCTGATGCAAACCCTTCATATCATGTCTAACACCTCCTACAAATGCAGCACTCTGGCTTTCTGTCAAGGGCCTGAGATGTACTTACAAGGCACACAAAAGCAAATTCTTCTTATCCTCACATTTGTAAAACCCAAGCCCAGTTAAATCCTTACTAAATTCTCTTCTATACCTTGTTTAAGTCAGTGTATTAAGCACCTCCATCTAATTGTTCCTACATGTAACTGATGAGAACATCTTGTAATTAGGTCATTACCACACATGGCCCAGTAACCTGAAGATGGAGCTCGTTTTCAAAAGTAGCAGAGTTGTTATTACCATTATCAGCCTTCAGACCTTCCCAAATTACAGTGCCTCACAAAAACACAGAGAAGATTTCCAAAGGCATCTCATCCCCATTTCATACAACATGTCAAGCAAGGACTGAAGACCCAAATTAACACAAGGCAGGTTACACAGTGTAATCACGTGGCTTTGCAGTAAGACTTTGCATAGTTTCATGAAAATACCTAGTAGATTCCCCGAGTTACTGTGCCAAGATATTACCAAGCTTCTCACAGCAACTGGTAGCAAATTAACACCTAATCCCCGAGAAGGAACAGACCCAATGAATGGGCCACTATGTTACAAATCATTTCTTTCAGCCTCCCATAATGTCAGGAGAAGCTGCCTTCAGTTAACTCTTAAATAAAGAGATGCCCACTGTAATTCCAGACAGGCAGCACCACTGAACCAGGCAACAGAAACAGGCCAGAAAAAGTAACTTCTTTAAATAGTTGTTCTTGTATCTACTCCCTCTTTCTCCCCCCAAAAAAGACTTTCTGCAGGTCTTCAGTGCATTTATCTAGTAACCAAACCCAATATCCTTCCAGCATCCAAAACTGTGAAAGTAAAAAGGTGGATCAGAAATCCCATCAGTCCCAGCCCAAAACACTTGACTGTTCCCTGGATCTTACCCTCTGCTTTTGGCAGAATTTCAGCTCCACAGACAACACAATAAAGTCCTTTCTTGCAGGGCTGGTTGTGTGTTTCCTTCTAACGAGGCAATACACAAATGCATGTAAATACTGGTTTGGGCACAGTAACCATGCAAGATTGAAGCATTTACATATAAATACAATTAAATATGTCAAAACTGCTTCACAGAAATACACTACTCGAAATACTCAAAGAAATCTATTTGAATCGATCATTTAAACTAGATAATAATTAAAATACACACCCTGCTATAAATGCCTCACCTCACTAAATAGAAACACTGTGATATAAAATATGAGGTGTTTTACAGTCTGTAACACTCCAGGCTATCAATTTGTTTGGAATTTTGCATAGGATGAGAGGTGCCTTTGTGCTTCCCAGGAGAAACAAAGGTATCTTTTGAGTGCATAAATAGAGACCTTCAGCAAACCATGCAGATCATGAAGAAACTCCTTCAGCTGTATTATTTCACTTAAGATATTCTATAAGAAATCATTCTTATCTCCCATGGCCCTTCACACTGAAGAGCAGCCCCTGGGAACAGGTCCTTTATTCCACCTCTGGGTACCTTTCTGTCCCGGCTGGAGCCACTCTGCCTAACTGGAGCTTTTCTTCTCCTGGATTTCCTCTGAACTTTCAGTCCTTGAAGAAATTCAAGATTTTATTATTATTTTAGGCAGCAGAGATTACAGCTCGCTATTATATCAGAGTATGAGAGGAATTTGCAATCTTTTTTTATAGATTTGAGCAGTTCAAAATAAATAATTCTAGGAAAGTTGGTAAATTGACTTCCCTTCTCTTTGCAGGCTGGGCAGCCTTTAATTCTGGGAATCACCTTAAATATATTAACTATAAAAAACATTTTTACCACTAACACATTAGTTACTAGATATAAAGACAAATTAAGAGTGAATTTACAGTTTTTACAAAAAAAGAAAGAGTCCAGCCATTGCCCCCCAAAGCCAGCAGTAATACAAAGGATTATTGTCCAGCAGTTGTCCCAGGATTTGAGTTTTTGTAGATAGAAATTTTTCAAGAAAATACAGTATCTGATAGGACAAATGCTGGTATTTCATACTCTAAAAAATAATGGTTAAGGAGAAAGTTGCTATAAAATTTTACTGTAAATTATTGTGAAGTATCTGACACAAAACAGGTCTTGTCTTAAAGGATTTCTAATCAAAGTAAGATGCAACACAAGATCAAGAAAGGAACAATCTGCTCCAGATAAGGAAAGGGAGATGGATTTTCTTTTTTTGTTTCGTTTTTTTTTTAATGTTAAGGATTTAAAGACAGACAAATCTTGTGGAAGACAAAGAAGAGGCAGTGGGCCCTGGGCTGAGCAGACAAGCCCAAAGCTTAAGTAATTTCTGTTCTCTAGTTAGACACACACAAATGTGAAAAGTGCTTTGGGACAGAAGATTTGGTTTAAGAAAACTGAGCTTTAAAGACTCTTGAGGATCAAGTCCTCGGACTCTTGGAGTGTGGCTGCAACCACCTGCCCCAGCATTTGTTGGGGGATGTGGGACAGTCCCAGCCCAGCAACTTAATCATTACTTAACTCTAAATTAAGTGTATTTATCTTTAGATGTGTCAGATGTCTGAATTGCTGCCAAGGCTGGAGCTTCTGCCCTATCAACACTTCAAAGCCATCAGCATCCAACGCTTCAGTGAAAACTGGGAGAGCTAAGCCAGGAAAACACGATCCTGAGGAGGCATCAATACAGCAAAAATGTAATCAGATGCCTTATAGAGCAAGGTAATGTTGTTAAAGAAATCCAACAGGGTTCCTGCCACTCCTGCAAACAAATTTTAAAAGGATGCATTTACTGTGTAAACAAAGGATACAATTTTAATCCTATTAAGAAGTTCACAGCTCTGGAGAGATGGATGTTATTTAGATAAACTACTATGGAAAACAACCAGTTAATAATTTAATTAATCAGACAAAGGAAAAAAAAAGAACGAATGTTAAGACTGCAAAAAAGTCCTGCATCTTCATATTAATGCATGATGGAAATGAACAATCTTCCCCTGAAAAGTGAGGCATGTGTTTTATTACAGAAAAATCCTGGTTGTTTTGATTGCAATAAATGAAAGAAAAGTTTAAAATACTTCAAAAAAAAAAAAAACAGACTGAGGAAAACTTGAAGACCTTTATGTACAAATTTATATTGTTATATGTTGTATATAAAATGTGTTTGTAGGGCATACAAATGAGAACGTGTTTTCATGTGAATACACACAGAGCCTGATCAAAAGAAAGGAGATCTTCTCACAAAAGAAAAATTCAAACAAAAGCAATTTTCATATAAAACAAATACAGATCTCTGAAGAAGCCTCTCACCATCATCAAATATCAAAACGTTCAGACAAAGCTCCTGAGAGACATTTTGACACAAGGAATTTGAGGGAAACAAAGTACTCCAGAATACACCTATTTTGGTATCCAGGTTCAATCTATCGTATGACCTGATCTGCAAAGATGCTGTTCTATATATTTAATATATTAAAAAAAAAAAAAAAGCCCTAACAAATGCAGAAAACAGTAACTTGATGATCTGGGCGTTTTGCTTTCTGAGGAAAAACATTATTATTTTATGGTATTTAATGGTGAATTAAATCTGTAGTGGACAAACCTCCTCAGCCAATAATTACAAGTAAGATCCCACTTGGGCTTGTATTTAGAATTTCCAGACATGTTGGGCTTTACCATGCAGTCAGGATGAGGAATCTTAATTGCATCTCTAGACAACTGCGTGTTCCATAAATTTCCACAGTGAAAACCAAAAAATGGTAATAAGAAATCAAATCTGGGAGTAGCTTATGTGAGATGAGCAGGGGAAAGGCATCGCTGCTCTGTGGTGAGGCAACATTTTAACAGCTGCTCACTGCGATTCCCACAGAAACTGTCCCCAGGTTCTGCTGTTGCTCAAGGGAAGAGAGGACACACCTTTATTTCGTGTTCTGGACAGGTTGACTCTGCGTTTGCTGGTGTCCATCCCTGGAGCTGCTCCCTGCTCTGCTCCTGCTGCCCCAGCCACCTCTGCATCATTAACTGCACTATCCTCGCTCCTCTCACTCTGCATCATTCTTGAGCTTGGGCTCCTGCCACCAGCCTCGACTTTTTCACTCACATTTAGTGTTTCTGAGGTGTCAATGGCAAAAGGTTCATCGGCCACTGCGGCCTGATTCCCGTTTGCCTGAGGGGTTGGGAGTGGGGCTCGGATTTCCTGTTCCTCTGGCTCCTCATCATCATAGAGCTCTGGGGTGAAGTAAATACTCTCATCCTCTTCCTCAGCTTCAGCACACACCCCGAGTGTGGAGAGCTCAGCATTGCCTCCTGCTGCAGGGCACTCTCTGCAGGGCTCAGCTGGAAGCTGTAGCTCCTGCAGATGCTCTTCAGCAATTGGAGCCTTGGTATTGTCAACTGAAAAATGAGTTGTTTCCAAACATGATTCTGGTCCACTTGGTTTATGGTCTGCAGTTAATGATGTTTGGCATTGATTTAAACTATCAAAAAGTTCACTGGGCCCATTCACACCCTCTTGTCTGCCATTAGCTGTGGACCTGTAGCTCTTGGCCAGTGGTTTAAAGCAGCAATTCTCCTTCACAATATCACCATTAGTCCAACCATTCACCTTTAACGTCTCTGTCTCAGTTATTGGCATTTTGGGTGTGGAGTCCAGACGTTTTCTTCTTTGTTTCACATGGTGAGAATGGCTCTCTACACCAACTTTCCGGCCACCTGTGAAAAATCACAAAACAAATTCATTGGATATGTTTTCCCCCCTGATTTACAGCATATTTAGCACTTTAAAATTACCACTGTTATATCAGGTTTGCAGTCATTTTACAGCACTCATTAAGAACAATACAAAGAAAAGCCCAGATATTCCAACTCTCTTTGCACATGAATTGCCTTAATTAAATCAATAGATTAACTGGTGTATGTAAAGATAGAGCATGATTGGATTTGAACTTTGTAACATTTATTATTGTACTCTTATCTTATTCACATCTTTCTTGCCTGAAATGAAGTCATAAGCTTCCCTAAAATTTAGGAATGGATAAATATTTAGATGTAAAGGTGGTACTGAAGGAGATCCCATGAAAGGTGTCTCACAGTAGTGTCTAAACAACAGATGTAGGTAGATCCAGGGCACTCATCTTGCAATAACATTAATCTTGGTGTTTCAAATTTTACAGTATTTTCAAAGTTTTCAATGGAAAAAGAAACGAAAGTGAAAACATTTTTGATTGTACCATACACTTATCGAACTTTATCAATTGTTTTAAGATGGAATGACAATTAATTTCAGTCTTAAGCACAGCTCATAGACAGCTGTGAATAATTATCACTTTCCACCAGAGCACTTCTGTAATTTTAGAAAATATTTGTTTCTTCCAAAAGTGATGCAACTTCACATTCCAAACTGCTAAGGAAGGTTTCTCCACAGCAGATGAACCTACTTGGCCTCACTGGTGCCCTGACGTTACCTGGCTGATTTGAGCCGACGGCCGCAGTAAAATTCACTTCCGAACCCAAATTTGGCTCCTCTCTTTTGGCAGCAACATCTGGTGACAGGTGAACAGCTGCCTCTGGTTGAGAGCCTTGTGACAGGCCCTTGGAATTCGCAGGTATGTGGAGAAACTCGCTGTTGTTGTGTGAGGAACAGTCGCCACCCCCCTGGTTCCTCAGGGCGAAGGCGTGCAGGGATTCCAGGGCGCTGCCAAAGCTCCCGTGGTGCTGGATCTGCTGGCGAATCCATTTAGACAATCCTAAGGGAAAAAGAGGTGTTACTGCAAAATTACATGGGCTATACCAACTATTTCCCACCAGTAAACAGTATCTTAATATTGCAAATATTTCTATGTATAGTCAGACTCACAAAGATTACGAGAAGTTGCTCATGAAAAGTACAAGAATTCATTTAATAATCATAACAATTGATTTAATCCATGTTACTCTTATCATGAGTAATACTAACTTTTCCTACTTTTTCCCTTCCTTTCCTACTAAAAGACCTTTACCATTTCCACCAGTCTTTTTTCAGGCTCAAACTGCCTTGCACAAACATAATTATATTTTACTCCTGGGCATTCATTTTGCTTGTTATCATGAAATATTTAAAAGCAACTTACACAGAAGCACAAGTATTTATTCCCATATTAACAGGGTCTGATAAAAACTGGAATATAATGAAGTTTTTCACAGCTTTGTTTCAGGTTAAAAACCAGTAACTCAGATATTCAGAATCACAACTGCCCAACAGCTACAACAGAACACAACATAATCCTATAGCTACAATATAACACAAGATGCTCCTATCAGAATAATATTTAAAATACTCAAATACCAGCTGTCCAGAGCATAAAAGCTGTTCAGGTGATGCAGGAACACACAAGGGTGAAGTAAAAACTGACTTCCTTGAGTTTAGAAAGTGATTTTGAACTTATTCAAATATTCTTTGAATATCAATTGAAAAATGAAAAATAAAATATAACTCGATTCTTCTGTTAAGTTTTACATTTTAGAGAAAGGAATCTTATGAAGTCTTGATTATTTTTGTTACCATATGGATTACTTCTGTTGACTTATATAATTTAAATGTATTTTTAGCACAAACAGACACTTCAGAGCAGTTGGACTCAACTGCAGCAGCTGAGCTCCACCTGCTGACAACACCCAGCATGGGCCGGTCACCTCACTGCCCATCTCAGCCAAACAGGGCAAGAACAGAGATAACCACTGTCCTAATCAGATTCTTGCCTAATTTTAATTGCTTTGTTGAGGTAGTGTTCATGACCTGTTTCATTTCACCTACCTTTGTTTCTACCCAGGATGAAACTAGAAACAGGAAATAGGTGAATATCGAGCAGTTGGCGGTTCAGTTTGTGTTCAATGGATATATTTTGTTACAGCTTTTCCTACTTACCTGTATTTGTATCACATATTTCTGTAATTCTGAGTTTACACTCTTTGATAACACTGGGAATTTTCCCAGGAGGATTTTTGCAGCTTACCAGTGATGTATTTATTGGGGTTATTCCGGAACCGGTCGTCAACCAAAATCAGAGCCCCCCAGTCATTCCTGTGCCTTATACACCTGCAAGGGGGCAACAAGGAGGGTGGAGATATAACTAGAATCACAGCTCATTTGGTTTGCATTCTTAACTGGGCAGTGTAAATTCTGAAAATAGAATATGTAGAAGTGTAAAAGAAAAAAAACCCAGACTGATAAAACTGCAAGCAGCTTTTTAAATAATTCTGTATTTTTGGTCTCTAAATCACAGGTTGTTCTTAACTCTCCTTAGTAAGGAAATGAATTATGCTACAGATCAAACACTGGTGAGTTCTTAATTCAGTTGTTAGAGACTTAGAGAAATAGAAATAGTTCCTTTTCCTGTGATGATATTATTTTTAACATTATTTGGATTTCTATACCATCTGCCAGAAAAAAAGGATTAAAGAACAGTGATACCATAAATGAAATATGGCAAGGAATCTGTCAGGAACAGTTCAGGGTTATTGTCCCCAGGGTATAAGAAGGTTCCTATACATTTTTTTGAGGATGATGTTTACAAATGCACATAAAAGCACAAGGTTCTCAGAATCAGGGCTTCAGACTGGAGTGACAGGGTGGCCCTCAAAGAAATAATTATTTATCCTGGAATCTCTCAGTGACAGGAAAAGCTAACAAAAAAATCTTTAAGAAACAGATTTCTTCCACTTCCAGAGGGGAATCTAAGAAATCAGACCTGTAACAACCAGAATCCACAACGAGATTTTACTAATGTTCCTATTTCTCTCTGTTTTCTTTCTAAGCCTTCATTTATGTCATCACATTTGCATTAGGTCTGACTCAAATGAGAAGAGTCTTCCAGCTGATGTTTCTCATCTATAAATTTGTGTTTCTACCTCTATAGACCCATGACAGATGCGTGGCATCTCTGACAGATAGGGATGACAGTTATAATCTTTATTTATATGATAAATTTTGTTGGAGAAGGATGAATTAATTCTCCCCTGTTAATAACATTTGGGGGAATTTTTTCAGCCAGGAAAGGAAGCTGTACCACTTCTTCTAAATCTGGAAAGAGATCAGTGAGCACAGTAATTGAATTGACCTTTTGCAAAGGTCTGAAAATCCCCTCTGCTATTTCTCCCTTTCAAAAATACTTGTAGGCTAAATATCAAACAACTGTGCTGAGCCCACTGAGAGTGTGAACAATTAGTGCATTTGAAAAGCCCTGAGAATTTTCATTTGGTTTATAGGCTCAGAACTATTTGTCTCTGTTATGGCTTTCCTTTCTTGTCTCTGCACTACAAGCAATAAAACCTGCAACCAAAGTAAAGAAGGTTTGATGTGAAACAAAACCTCTCAATTATAACGACACTCAAAGGCACAACAGGCTGAAAACCAGAGAGTTGTCAGCACAGAGCTGCTGAATTTCTGCAGGATGAGGTTTTTGGCCTTATTTATTCCCTTTGTGTTAACAGGGAGGAATTAATCCTTAAAGATTTTACAAAATTCTACAAATGCATATTTTTAATTATGTTCCATTTCTCTCACCTTCCCAGGGCTTGGTTGAGAGCTCTATAAGCTTGAATTTCATACCACTGACTCCCTGATAAAAGGCCTCTTGTACTTTTGTGCTGGTCATTGTACTTCCTCTTTAATTCAACCTAAAAGAGAAATCATACAATATTTGGTTTATTAATCATGATGAAAATGAAATATTCCAAAAGGGTAAAACAAGCAAACAGTGATTTAATAAAAGATTATATAAAGTGTGCTTTAGTATTTCGACTCAGTATTTCTGCCTCCTAACCAATCATGGCTTGTACCCTTCTAAAATGATTCTTAGGTGTGATCTGAAACAATAACTTCAATCTGATGACACAAGCACCACACACTCACCCAAATCCCTGCTGCAGCAGGAGAAGGATAAGCTGTTCACACAGGTACAAGGGGATGGAGTCCAGAGCCCAGTTTTATGGGCTCATCTGAAAGGAAATGACTCCATGGAGATCTTGACCCTTCTCTTGATCCCAAACTCCTGATCTGTTGCTGGCACCAGACCTTGGCTTTTCTCAAGTGAGGATTAAGCAAATACAACTTTTCTTCTCCTACAGAAGCTAAGAACAAGCTTTAGGGACAGAGTGGCCTCTCCAGAGTACCAGAAGTCACCAACACCAACCCTAATTCCCAGCTTGGTATCACCCTCTGGCTGTGGGAATGTTTCCCTGGCTCAGGGTGACCCAAGGCTGGCAGGCCATGGAAAGAAGAACACACTCTCCTTTTTAAAAACACTCTATTCCTGATGCTTCAAAACCAGATCAACTGCAAAAGAAACCCCCTTCTCAGTCCCATGGATAGCAACACACATGATGCCTGCTCTGAATTTAAACAATTTAAACATTAGACACTGTTCCAACAAACACCAAAAGGGTGTATTATTATTATAATTATTATTATTCAGAGAGGGAGACTGGATTTTAAAAAAAAACACCAAAACCATAAAACTACACCAAAAAGGGTCTTTCTGTTGCTCTTTTGTAGAGTATTAACCTTTCTAAACTGACAAGTGAAAGGACACGCTTCAGGAGAGAAACCAGCAGACTTCTAACCTCTTCTGACAGGTAACTTTCAACTTGCATTTGGATAAGAAATTTTATTTTATGTACTTATGCCCTTTAAATTGCCTGTCAAATTTACAAATTCAATCTTTACAGCCAGAAAGTAAATTCAGTTTGATTTCACAGATTGAATATTTGTTCCAGTCACTCAGAATTTATTGACTGGCATGTGAGGTTTCCTTTGGAATTTTCCAAACAGAAGATGATTTCTTCTGAATGGTTTACGAACATTAAAACCAGCCCTTGAAAAGGAATTTGGGGTTATCTGTGCATTTCTACAAATGGAAATACTACCAAGAAATTAAAGGGAACCTTTCACCATTGGAAAAATCCACTCAAGGCTTTCAAACACAAGCAGTGACAATATACTCCTGTATTTTGTATTTGTCTTCTACCCCTGGGAAGTTTTATAACAGAAGTTCTTCAGAAGAGGAGATTGATAAAGCTACATTTGTTCCAGCTGGCCATAATCTCACTGGAAACAGTCTCTTGCTTTGCTAGAAGACTGTTCAAAACAATACTAGAATTATTAGTCCTGTGTCTTAAGCTGAAAATATGATGGTATTTTTAATTATGTGCATGAAGTAGCAGGAGAATGCAAAGCAGTCAGGTCATCTCAATAAAATACACGACTTTTCCATCCTTCTAACACATTTCAGCATTAGCTGAAATGGATTAGAATATGTTTAAATGAAATGTTTACTGCTTGTGCTGCACACCAACCATGAGCTTCCACTGCTCGAGTTGTACAAAACCCCACAAGTGTGTGATGTGCCTTGGAAACTTCTCCTTCCCGTTTGGATTCCAGAAGGAAGGGTTAACAGCAAATCACCATCGTGTTTTCTCACTGCCATGATCCTGTCTGAGGGGGAGATGACAAGTTCCATGGCTGGGAGTTGGGTGTGCATGGAGAGGCTGCTGAAGGTAAAAGGCCAGCGCATGTCATTCTAATGCGATCAGAATCCATTTCATTGTATAACTCCTGCCTCCCCAGCCATCAACCCCACGCCACATCCAAGATGACATGGTACATATGTGAAAAAGCCAGGTTCTCCTGCTAGCAAATATCCTGGATGTGCAGGAAACCACAGGCTAGAAGGGATTAGTTAAAATGTCAAAAGACAGCCTTTTACTTTTACCTGCTCATCCTTAAAAACACACTGGCGGCTGAGGGGCAGGATTTGCAGACAAAGAGCTGCAGCACAAGGCCCCTGGCAAAGCTCTGCCATCCTGTAGCTGTCACCCAGATTAGGCTTTGATCTGTCTGGGAGGTCATGGGCACATCCACATTAACTCGAGTCTCCCAACATTATACCTGCTAACTGCTCCTTCTCTTAATGCTTAATTACCTCCCCATCTTCCACCGGGGAGCATCAGCTGAGAAACAGCAGCAAAAAGATAAATGCCACAGACTAAGGGGTTGGGTTTTTTTAAGGCCTGGAAAGGTATTTTAAGGCAGTTTCTGTTATGATTCAAAAGAATTTTCAAGTGTATTTTTCAATCATAATTAGCAATACAAGTTTTTCTCCAATGACAACAACAACAACATAAAATCTGACATAACAAATGTTGTTTAAAGTGTTTGAAAAACCACCAAAAAAAAGTTGACTGTAGTAACATTCCTTCACAGGAAGAAACTCAGACTTATTCAGGATTTAAATGATGTATAAACACATAAATGGATTTATACTGTGTTGACCATGGACTATATCATGGCACAAAGCTCAGGCTAACTCCAAAACCAGAGCTTTGGGCCCCAAAAGAACCTGCAAGTTCAGACACAGAACCTGCAGCCTCTGTTGCCTGTTTCACAACACTCCAGGCTGACCCAGATTTATTCAGAATTAACAAACATGTGGCTGTATTTAACAGCAAGGTCTACAAATATCAATCTATTATGGACTAATTGTTCCTATAGGAAAACTCATCAGAATGTTGTAAACTGATTTATCAGTGCTGGGATCGCAGTATGAAGGTTGAATAGGCTAAGCCATAGGATAATTTGGATTTTATTTAGTGCAATTTAAAGCAGCAAAATAAACTGTGTTTGGTTTGATTTCATCTGGCCATGTTTTGAGATTTTTTTTTTTGTAATGCATTACTTTACTTAACCAAACACAGCCATACTTTTTAAAAACAAACAGTAGTAACAGTTCAGGATGTTTTTGTTTAACAAGTCAGGTCTGCTCTTTGACAGGGCATCGCCTCAAAAACATCTTCAACTGCCTCCTATTTGCTCTGGAGATTAAAAATGGTGTGTAGTTTGTAACCTGTGGATTACAAACCAGGTTACCCAGGAGTCTAAAGACAGACATTCACGGCTATAAAGGCACTGATGGGAGGAGTTAAACTGGACTCAGCTAAACCTGCATTTCTCTGTCCAGCAGCACTTGCAGTGTTGTGCCAGCCCAGCTTAAAGGAGGAGACAAGCCCTGAAAAAAGGCAACTAAAGCTGGACCTAAAGGTGGTACCTCAACACACGTGTACAAACCATGGCCTGCTCTCCCCAGCACTCCCCTCCACAGAAATAAAACTCACAAAATGGATATAAATGTTCCCTGGCATTCCACTCACTTGTTTCTCTGGGTTTTATGAGGGGAAAAGTAGTAATGCAAACAAAGAGCATTGCTCACATCATCCAAAAAGATTTTTTAAAGACACATTCATGTTTAACATGTACTAATTCCCCACGTCTGAAAAACAAGCAGGCAGGAAAAATACCAGGTGGTCACTCCCCACTTCCACCCCCTAAAAAGACATAAAAATGTTTTTTAAGCAAATTTCCCGCCCCAAAAATCTCATGTGTCCACTTAGAGTCTCCCTTCCACCTGAAACAGCAATAATTGGAATTCTCCAGGAACACACTTGCCATCTACTTTCCTCCTGACCAATGCCAAGGAACCATAAAAGTTTGGAAGTGCAGGAAAGTTAAGACATTAAAACCCATTTCTTTTCTTTCACATCTGAAAATTCTCAAGTAGAAGCAGCATTAAACAGGGCAGTATTTAACTTTCCCCAGGTGACTTCAAAAGCAGGAACAACTGGGAGATTTAAGGCAAATAATGCACATGCAAAGGCCTGGGTGAGTCCCAGGACAGGCTTCAAACATCCTCACCCTTCAGCAGAGCCACTCAAAGCTGTGTCTAAACACAATGTCTCAATTTAGCAGCCCACAGGAAAAAGATATTATGGCAGGATTTTATCTTTAAATGCTCCAAGTGCACTGTTAATACATAAACAATATGAAATAAGAAAGGTTTATTAGCTCTATTTTACCAACCTAGATTCTGTATATTATAATAATTTATTAGGGCCATTCTAACCACCTCATATACTTAAATATGGTCACTAGACAAATATAACACACTTATTTTCACATATAAATGCAGCATTTCCTTAAAAAACAACAACAAACCCCCCAAACTGTGAATGAGACACAATGAATCCTTTGTACTGCTCAGTTATCAATAGGATGTTCTGACACAGAAATAGTTCAGGTGACCCTTTGTGCCTGAAAATTTCCATGTGCACTTAAAAAATTTGCCTTCCTCAGATAACACTGAATAAAACAAGGAAACAACATCTCTGCAGACCTGAATCTCAGACTTGTTATATATTGCAGACTGTTGCATGCAAACAGGGGCTGTGGAACGATACTGGGCATTAAACAGTGCACGGGGAATGAAGATATAATCAAACCAGAAAAACAAGTCACAAAAGTGGCAAATCAGGAACTATACATATGGAAAAATGCTGCTGGCTTGTTTCCCCATAGCCCAAAAGGTTAAATATGAGCTGTGACCCCAAACCAGCAAAGCCAAACAACCCAACAGACCCGGGCAGTGCCACGTCCTGGGGCGACTTGAATAAAACCCAGTGCAACCAAAACTCTGCTCTGGAGAGAGAACTCAACCCCTTTGCAGTGAGGCAAAGTGAAAAAAATCCAGGAGATTCCCTTGAGATCCAGCACCAGGGCCTGGGCTGGGTGTGCTCCTGAGGTGCAGTGGGAGTGTCGGCCGTGCCCACGGATCCCTGAGCCAAGAGCGTCACTGGGAGAGCTCCCAACAGACTCTGACAGCAAGGTAAAAACTTAAAGGTCACCCCTACTTGCTAAGGACAGGAGGAAAAATCACCTGGAAATTTCCTGGTGGATCAGGAAAATAAACTTTTTTTTTTTTTTTACAATCATTCTAATTTGTGGAAAAGCAGGAAATATATTTATCATTTTTTTCACAGTACTGGAATGAAGAAGAAAGTAGAAGTCTTCTATCTCTAAAAATATTCTTACCTTCACAGGGTATTTTCAAACTCAACTGAAGATAAACACAACAACGACCTTGCCATTAAATGTCATTTTCTCTACCAGTTTGCCCGTATTTTTTAATTAAGAAGTGAAAATATGTTTTTAGGTGATGCAAAGCTAAGATGAAATTAATACAGTGTAAGGGATGTTTCTCAACTCTGGCTAAGCATCTAAGATAACAATAATTCTCTTAGAAATCTGTCTTTTCCTAGAAAATAGTAAACAAGAAATTAATTATTTCAGCAGCCACTTATGTAGCACATGATTCTTTCTCCTTTTAATGGGAGAAAAAAAGCACAAGCACACATAGGCTTAACTTCAAGTCCTTGTGGCAGATTTAAGTTCAATATTTGTAAATATGCCATTATTCTGAAATGACAGAAATACCTCAGTTTGTTGAGCCCTGGAGAAAGGAGGAAGAAACTTCAGCCAGAGCTGCAAAATGTTTGTATCATCAAGTTACATCTAACCCTGAAACTTGTAATTGAAGTGATGTGTTCCCTCCTGTTGCTGGAAACAATAAAGCAAATATTCCCCCTGGAGCAGCCATGGGAAATCCTCCTCACTGATGCAAACTGAGCACTGTCACTGCACTTACCGAGTTTCTTTTCCTTGCACATCTACTGATGTCAAAGTGTTTGACTCTCCTGCATTTCCCTCTGCATTTTGGGAAGGTTCCATGATTAACACACTCTCCTGTAGCAGGATCAAAAGCATCTGGAGAGGTGGAAGTGCAGAAAAGCTCCCTGGGAAAGGGAGCTCGGAGCCTGCACTTCAGAGCTGCCCATTATCAACATTTCCCAGCGAGTTCTTTGCTTTCAGGTCCCCAAGGTAAGAACAGTAAATTATGACTTGAACTAAACAAGTCACACTTGGCTCCAAAATCAGATTTTCCTACCTCCAGTTTCAGGTCCCAGAGGTGGGCAGAGGAAATCCTGGTCACAGCCAAAGAAGTCTTTTTTGGCTCAGAAATAAATTTTCCTGCTTTCCTCCAGCCAAACCCTACCATTGAGAACACCAGAGCTTTAAGCAATACTTTAACATTTCTTTTATATTATTTTGTTTTAGCAACCTGATTCTCCAGCAATATGAAACTGTTTTAATAACACAGAATTAGGGTTTTGGGCCCTTTCTTACATCAGCTTTGTTTATTGTCAAGTACAGTTCTGAGTCTTAATCATTTCTTTCTCCCCAACACTGACAAAGTGTTTCAGACTCTTCTTTTTGTGAAAACCTAATGCCTGAAATGTTGAAGTGAAATTAAATTATTCTCTTCAAAGCTTCTACTGAAAATACTGTAAGTCATAAAAGCCTACAGAGTTCCTTAAAGAATCCAAATGTTTGCCATTTAATCCCAGGGCTTGTGGCACATATTTAGCACAAACATATGGAGAAACTAAATTTGGATATTATACATCACACTTGACAATGAGCTTCTTGCCCAAGACTGATGTCTGGATCCAAAATGCTACACTTTAAAATCCATAACAGGAGTTAATTAACAGAATGTCAGCATCAGATAACATGTCTGTGGGATTATACATCTCCTTCTGCCACATTATTTATGTTCTCTAATATTACAGTTCACTGGTATTCAGTCAAGTTACAAACCATAAAACATATTTAGAAAGCAGGTTGATCACAGACAAGTCACATTAGTGGAGATGAGCCAACATCAAACTGCCAACATAAAATATTGGTCTCCAAAGGTCCCATTCTCCAACCCCTTCTGGTTGTGCACAGTCCTACAAGTATTAAAGGGATTACTCACACAAGTCAGAGCTCTGTGCAGAGTAAGGGGTTATGGAATTGAGGCTTAAGAGGACTTTTGCTAACCCAAAAAGCAGACATTCAAGTGTTTTTTCATGTAGAGGCTGAGCAATTTTAGTGATTTAAACCAGTCCCAGAAGTATATAATTCCTGCATATTCCAAAGGAATTGTTAATCACTTGCATTTCCTATTTTTAAAGGGATGTCATTATTAATCACCTTATCAGTTTCCTCTCTGGTCCATCACTGAGCTCCTCTTGCTGTGGAGGAGCAACACATGGTCCTGTGTTCAAAGTCTGTGTCTGTGCAAGTCCAACCTGACTGGTGCCACTGGGGTTTGAACTTTATGCCTGTTGAAAACTCAGGGTCCTCCCAGACCATTGCAGAGTTCAGCCAGTTTTCTGGTGAGCCTGCACTAACCAACTCTACCATAACAGCAAATGCTGGAGCAATTCTATGAACTTCCACTGTTTCATTTGGGAAATCCAACTCCTTTCTGAGCTGACTGAACTGCTGAAAAAGATGTTTCATCTTCCAAATTCCTTTTGTATCTATGCTCCTGTTTCTACAAAACTACTAATTATTCTTATTCCTTCACTCCATCCTTCATGCAACTCAGCTATGAAAAGAAACGTGCATTAATGCAGAATTCTTAGGGGTATCTGATAAACCCAAAGCCTCAGGCAAAACAAACTTTTCAATCTAAAGACACATTTCCAATAAAAACTATTTCCCTGAGCGTTCTGCTAAAGGAGCAGCAAATGTGATGCTGAGAGCCTGGTGCCTGCCCTTCTCTCATCCAGAATTGATCACTGCAGGGCTTTGTGCATTCCCAGCTCTAAATGCACACACTCAAACCTTCAGTGTTTGCAATTTGGCAGCGACTCTTTCTGTCCCTACTGAAAAATTTAGAGGTTTTCTTCAGCCTAATTAAAAACAACAGTTTAACACAACAGTGATTTTTAAAATACAGTTACCAGAAATGGGCTGTACTGCCTGGGATTCTGTTATATGAAATATTTGGTTGAACTCAAGGTAAAATCAGCATTTTGATCTTAAGGAACATAATCCACTGTGAAGATAATTCACCCTTGGCATATTCTTTTCAAACTAATTTTGTATCATTTAGAAAACCAAAACATTGACTCTCAGGAAATCATTTGAAATTAATTGTAAAGTTTCAGCCATACTATGGACCAAAGATTTCCAAAATATGTCAGCATATGCTCCTAAAACACAGGAATTTCTAACTCTGGAAAGAGTGCTGAGTATTCTTTGAATGGCAGTGTTTTCATTCTACAGTGCAGTGTATTATATTTTAGTAAGACAAAAGCTGTTCTGGCTGAATAAGTGCTCCAAGGAATTATGCAAACATTGGAAGGGTGCTGCACTGGGCAGCCACCACGAACACAACCCCACTGGTCCTTATAGGATGTGGGTTTTTCCCAGCAAGGCTGGAATTAGGCACCACTGCAGACAACAAAGAACCCTTTGGTTGCTCCCTTAAGCTCAGAACACATCTCTCAAACCAAAGCTGGGGCTGTTTGGGTTTTCAAGTGCAAACCTATGATTTTCTTGTTTGATTTGGCATCGCCCGTAACCAGAATCCAGCTGCTCCTGGTATTTATTTATTCTGGGATACTTCACTTTGTTTCTTGGCTTCACAAAATAGTCCCCAGAAGCTCTAGAGGGAACACATGAGCTGGAGCAGTGACAGTGACTGTGATCACCCCATCAGCACCTGGGTGACGTGTGGCTTGCCCAGACCACTGAAAATCAGTGGTGTTACAAACTAGTCAGTAATAAATGTTCTTTTTCAGTGAGTACAAAGTCTAGAAAAACACTTTTCCACATTCATTGGCTTTCTTTTCCTTTCTGAATGCCTGGCTCTGACCATGAAGTGCCTACTCTAATGGAACATCATCTGTCCATCACACTCTGAAGTCCCAAGGAAGGAAGTGTTGATGTTGGGCAATTACACAGCAGTGCAACAGGATGCTGCTTTCACCACCTCCTGACAAATACAAATAGTTACAAATTTATTTCACTGGAGGCCTTTCAAAACACTATTTTTAGAAGGCACTTACAAGTTGTTGCCTAAAGTTACATGAAGCTTGAATTTTCCAAACCGTACCGTCCTCGGTGTCCAGGAAGAGTTTATGTCCTGTCATAAATTCATGCCTCAAAATTGCAAGTTAATAAAGCTGCACAAGCTTGGAAAAGGTTTGCAATTCCACTCTCTGTGTAAGTGGGACACATAGTTATACTTAAGTTAACTGAAGTTACAAAGGCTACAGAGATTAGAAAGGTGATCTGTTACAATTAATAATGACCTTGTGTGTGACATGCATTATTCTTTTACAATATAACTACGTTTATCTTTGCACCTCTTTTCTGGAAATGGCCTGTCTTATTTAATGCAGTGTTTTCCTAGCATTTATCCCAGACCTTCACAACTAAACACCCCACCACAGGAAGTCAGGCAGTACCTTCATTTCTATACAAACAACAGGCCTTTCAGAGCATGAAAACAGGCAAGTGCAGGTGGAAACATCTGCTCCTCTTCTTACCTGCACTGAGGTAATTCAAATGGGATTGATTGAAGTGTAAGGGTAAACGTAGAGAAAAAATATTTTGAGCATATTTGGTGTTTTAAACATGCTATAAACCCACAGTAGAAGTGTGAAGGGATATCCCACCTGCAGGTCTTTCACGTTGGGAAAGGGGATCCCGATGGTCACCACGGCCCGGGCGTTCTCGTCACAGAAGTCCAGCCCCTCGCTGACCTTGCCCCTGCACACAGCTATGAGCAGAGCTCCATCTGCAACGAGCCAGGCACGGACACACAACCATTCCCAGGGAGGAAAGGAGTGTCAGAAGGAAGTTTCACCAACATCTTTTATCCAGCTACTCACGGTACAGTGTAACACCCCGTGTCAGTCTGGGAAAGGTGAGTGGATCTAAAAGCAGGTAGTTCTTAGAGGGACAGGATTAACTCCCCCTTGATCAATAATTTTGACAGTCAAGTAGCAAAATAATTTTACACTATATAATAATTTTACACTGTATAACAGAGTGGTAATGAATTATGCAAGAACAATATGTATCTCCAACAAAATTTTAAATGTTAAACCTTGAATGTTGCACCCCATCTTTTTACATGCTGTTACCCTTTATTCTCTATACTAACATTGAAGGATTTTGAGAAAAACTCCTATAGTGGCTGGAATATATGGTTAATTAATGTAAGACTGATTAACTTAAATCCCAGTTATACAATGTACTGTAAGTGATTCTTTGAGAAGTCACTCTGTACCCCCTGACAACACCTGCACACCCTTACACACCTCACTGGGATTATACATCACCCTGTACTTCCCTATATCTCCAACAACCCCATGCCCCAATATAAATAGCAGTGAATATAAATACTCTTCCTTATCTATAATAACTTACTGAAGTTATTATAATTAACATAACTACTTATCCATAGCTTCTTCTGATTGTTAAGCACTTCAAGAATCCCTTTATTCTTTAAACTTGAAGAGTCTGCATTTTTTGTGTCTGAGGAACGTACCTTTTCCTCCTTTACACTTTATTGCATCATAGTATATGTTCAGCAGCTCATCAAAGTCACTTTTTGCCCCTCTCTGAGGCTCTGCAATCACTGTCTTCACCAGCTCCAGGTTTTTCCACAAGCCAGTGTGAATCCAGCGATCCTTCAGCTTCTCCAGCATCTGAAAACAAACACAAAAATCCACATCAATCACTTCAACTGTTCCAATAAAGCAAAGCCCCTTCTTTTAGTGGAGCCACATTATTCAGTTTTTGTGTCTGTAAATGCAGGTTTCCCTGCCATACCCCAAACTCAGCCATGCAGCACTTGGCAAACACGGTGGCCACTAGTTTTGCTAATTAGAAATGATGCAGATTTTTGTTATCAAAGTAAAACTCTCTAAATTTGTAAGGGTGGACACTAAAGAGCATCTTCTGGTATTGCAGAAGGAATGTCATCCAAAGAAAAATGGAAATCACCTGTTTTTCTGATTACCAAGTAAGAGACCCATAAGGAAGGCGGGAAACAAATTCTGAATTACTTTGAAACAACTCTTTATATCTTAAATTTCCTGAACACTTCAATATTTTAAAATTCACATGGAGAATTGGATGAGGAAATATTGATGCAGGATTCACCAAGAGCCTCCTCTGTTTCCTGAAGTTCTGAACTGTGCACATTTCACTCCAAACTAGAACATATTCAGATCTTGCAAGCAAATGACCTTGTTCCACATTTAATTGAACTCCTCCATCTGGAACCTGCACTTACCCCAGTTTGTTCCTCAAAAAGCCACAGCATCCCTTCACTCCAGCCCACTTGCTTTTCCAGTGCACTCCAGCCAAGATCTTGGGATTTGGAATGGTTAAACTGTTACAAAATTAATCTGTCCCATGACCAAACACACAGTGCTTTAAGTGCTACAGTAAAGCAGAAATAATTGTAATGAATTGTTGTCACATTTGGTTTACAGAAAGAACACTTGCAAATTCATAGGAAAGTGGTGACAGGACCCTTCCCATATTTCATGTCCTCAGCATTGAAGACCTGAACTCATTCCCTGACACTGAGTATTTGGATTGGTTCCTTTTAAGGAATGTTGAGGGGACAAATGCTGTGAGTCCTGTGTTTTCACTGGCTTTGTTCCAGCCTCTGCTCAGGGAATTACACTTGCTTTACTCCTGGTGTGACACCATCAGCAAACAGAGAGAGTAAGTGCTGAGCAGTAGGAACAGTTCCCCACACACAGAATAAATCATCTCTGCTAAATGTGTCTGTGCCACTGTTTGTCCCCTTCTCCACCAGCTCTGTCATTTCCTGGCACATCCTGCCTGTAATCTCTTTTTATATATATATGTAATCCTATGACAGAGCAATGACTGTCCATCTTCCATCCCAGGCTGCCACTGCAGCCTCAGTTCTTGGATGTGACATGGAGAGAATTCTGGTAAAGAAGAAATCAAACATATTATGGCTCAAAGTACATCCATTTGGGACATTATCAGCTTTCCAGATTTCATCCTTCCCTCTGTGAAGCTGCTGCTGCCTGGGCACCCACTCAGCAATCCATGTTAAACCCACCCCCAGCACTGCCTGCCATGGATGTAAAAGGAGCCCAGGAAGAGAACACAGACAGGAGATATCTGGGTGTAACTGAATTCCACATTTACAGACACAAAACTATCCTTTTTCTCCTCTTCAGTCATCACACCTACTGAAATCCATGGGTATTTCTCCCAGACACACCCCTGTGTTCTTGGCAGAAAAATTGTTGCTTACTTTAAGGGAACCCAAATCTGTGGATAGTCTCTGATAGGGCAAGATTTCTTAAAAAACCCTCCATCCCACTGTATTTCACCTCACATTTCAAAGCATTATAACTTCTATTCACAGCTGCAAAGATGGCAGGAGAAAACCTCCCTCCACATTCTTAAGAAAACATCTTTTCTCTTCCATGGGTCACCCAGTCCTTCCAGGCAAGGTCCTCTTGGACCACAGTAGGTTCAGGTTGGTTGAACTGACACAACCATCCCAACAGAAAATCTCCCATTTCTGATGGAAAGAAGTGAATTATTAATGAAAATCTTTGGCAAGGATGGAGCAGTTCATTTAATTCACACACCAGCTATTACCTCTTCCATTAATGGGGTTTGCTGGATATGGAAACTTTCTTGTAGGCAGGAAAGTATCCACAAACACACTGTGCCCATGGTATGGACAGACACTAAAACAACAGGAATTATGGACCTGACAGAATACAAATAAATAAAATATAGAACGCACACATTGCCTCATCCAAGCAAGGAATCAAGTGCAGGTTTCTCATAAAAAATTATTTCACTTTGGGTTGAAAAAGTGCAAATGGGAGCAAGATATAATGCCAGGAATCACAGGAACAACCATTAATGCCCCCAGTCAGTCACTTCTTCTACCCATGGGAATAATAGTTCCTGCAGTGGAAGGCAAGCTGTGTATATTTTATTAAATCCCTTAAAAATGGATCCTCAAATGGTTTATTAACAAATGGTCTTCCTCCAGGAGAGCAGAAAATCTTGTTAGAAAGAACCTGTCATCTTCCCAGGCACTGAGGGATGTTTACTTGGATAGCTTTTCCCTTTGGTTCCCTGCTGCAATTTAAAAGACACCTGTAAGCCACCAGCCAGAAAAGCAGGAGCTCAGGATTTAGATTTGCCATCCATCTATGACACTGAAGCAGTTTTGGGAGTATTCCTGAAGTTTGGGAGTGGGGGAAGGTGTTTTCCCACCATCTTTTGCCATTGTGCACCTGCCACTAAACTTCTTTACACAAAATATTCCTTAAATATTTTCAGACTGAGCCACTCAATGAACAGATTGCACCTTGCCAGCAGAGTAAAAAGGTGTCACAGAAATAATCCCACCATCAAAAGAGCCTGGGGAGGCAACAAAAACCTTGAAAATACGAAAGGATGTTCTAGAGAAATACAGAATATAAGAGATAATGACCCAAGCAGTGCCTGACAGCAGAGTAAAAAAATAACTCTGGCTTTATTGGTTAGTTTAACAGTTATTAACTATTGATGATAATTATCAGTTACAGTTCCATTGTATGTGCCTGCATACCTTTAAAAAATATATATGTTGTCTTGTTATCTACTCATATATACAATAACTGAACAAAAGGTATTTCAAGGTGAACAAAACATCCACAAATACCTTGTAACCCTTTAAAAATCTACCATTATACCCTAAAAAACCCCAATTCTGAAACTTGGCTGGTTTTTCCATCTTGTTTCTATGTTTTCATTGTTATTCAAATATTCAGGTAGTTGAGGGAAAAAGGGAGCAGCCATTAGGTTTTCCTTAATAAAAATCACAGTATTGGCACCACAGTTAGTGCAAAAAGTCAGAGATCCCCCAGGGACCACCATTGATCTAAAAGCCTTTTCCCAGGCAGCTCTGCCTGTGTTTGCTCCCAGAATTTTCTTTGTGAATAAGCACTGCTTCAAATCAAAGTGTGTCTCCAGTGGGCTGGAAACGTGTTTGAAGGGTCAGACAGAAGTTCCACAGGCAGCACAAAACTTCAGGGATGGAAAAGGGGAATCCAGGGCCAGCCCAGAGCTGAGGGACGGGGTGGGCACCGCAGTCCCTCCAGCGGAACCTGGCGCAGGAATCTGCTACACACGGGACTAAAAGGGAGGCACTGGCACAAAACAGGGTTATCACCCACCCCACCAAGGTGGGAAGTGCCACAAAACCACACAGAGCTGCTCCAACAACCTGCTCTGCCAGGATCTCCAAGTATCAATTAATACCCACTAACGCCCCCAAATTCTCCGCTGACACGAAATGCAGCGAGGAGGAGATGGTGGCAGCTTTAGAAACAGCTAAAATCTCACCATACAAACATTTTCCCTTTAACTTCAAGGTTGGGTCACATGGTAGTGTGGTTTGGGGTTTATAAATGAAATACAGAAATATAGACACATCCTAAGACCATTTCCAGCTACGGTTTGTAAAACCTGGGAAGACTGGCCTGGGCCATTCCCTGCTGAATCCCTACAACTCATTGTACCCCACCTGAGCCAGAAATTGCTGAAAGTGAAAAGGGATCCTTGCATATTTTAAACACCTGTTAATAAGGTCTTACACCTTTCCAAAGTAAGTAACACTCAATGTCTCACCAGCATTTCAATAACAACCCATGAAAGAGAACAAACACATCTTAAGATAAACCATGGGAGGGGCAAATCTGATGAATATTGTAATTTAGCAACAAAAAAATCCCCACAGATAACACTCCAGACACCTATCAGTAAATTTTAATAGTGTTAAATAACTCTTGCTCTTTGTAAAACCTTTTAATTGAAGTTTGTCCAGCAATGTGCACAAACCAAAGCCTTACACACACACAACACAAGGTTTTTGCTTCCATGCAGTGCTTGTATCATCACAGAAAAATAACAGGTGTCAAAACCAAACAGAGAAAAGGATTTTTATTTCCCCTCCCCCCCTCTGCATCTCCTGAAAACCCTGGAATTCAGAGAGACTGGCAAGAAGAAATGCAGTTTCCTTGTCTCCCACCATTTGGGCTGTCTGCAAAAACCCAAGTACAGGTTGTTTTATATCAGCCCACAGAGCAGCTCAACCTGCATCTGCATCAGCTGCCTCCTCTCTTGGTGAAAAAAATCTAAATCTACAGACTAAATCTAAAAATCTAAATCTAAACCCACAAAACTCCTGCAACTGGAAGCTGGGAGGCTGGAGCACATCACATTTTCCACTGCAGTAATCCCAAGGATCTCAGGGCACAGATGTTTTTATAAGGGATCTAATTCCACAGGTATTGCATTACCTTTAATAAGCTTCCAGGAGGATATTTGCTGAGTCAGCTTGTAGCCTCCAGCTGGAACTTTTTGTTCCAAGCCCTCTCCCCCTGGTCTCAGAGCTCCAGTCTGCTCAGGATGAGGGATAATTCCCTGGGTGAATGTTCTGCTTCTATTATGAGAGGGTGAAACTGTCTCTGGGTTAGTGATAATCCGAAAATATATTCAGTCATTAAATAAATGCACTTGGTATGCTGATTAAACACACTGGCCTTAAATTCAGGTTATTTCAAAGGAACCCTGGGGAGTTGATCTGGCCAGACTTCACCCATTTTTTTGGAATTACAGGCTCCTATTAAATGAACTTCTTCAAGGACTGAGATGGTTTGGAAGAGCACACAATTAGCAGAAGTTATTTGACAGTTCCCTAAACTAAAAGCTTTGCCAAGCCTGGGTATGAAATGACCTGGAATCCTACAGGCAACTGATCCCAGGACCATTGGAACTCCTCACTTTGGGAGAAACAGGATTTTCCAAAGCCAATGTGGTGAGATTGGAGCACTGATTTATTCTATTTCCATCTCTAGTTAAAAAAACAAAACCAAAAAACAACAATCAAACAAACACAAAATCAAAAGCCACAAAAGAAATGACCAAAAAAAAAAAAAGTCCTTTGAGGTTAAAAGTGAACAGAAAGGGAACAACAGCAGGGAGAAAGTAAACAGAGGGAAGAAATGGGAATGAAGGGACAAGGAAAAACTGCCTGGAAGGATTGGTGTGAAAGGAAAAAGTTGAGTTTCCTTCCAAAAATAGAAGGGAAAATATTTGGGCTAACTAACCAATAAAATCTAACACCCATTAGCCAAATCTTTCAAATAGATTTGGACCAGCACTCTAGAACTATTAAAAATCACACTGTAAAAAGCACAATGTCCCTTAACACGAGTGAAAGGTCACAGGGAGGAAAAGCAACGAAACCCAATCACATTTATCAACATCTCCAAAACCATTCCACCCACTCAGGACTGGCAGAATGTGCACCTCTGGGCCACAAATCATTTCCCAGATTGGCAGAAATACTTGAAATTCCCCTTTTTTTCCTTCCTAATCAACCCCCCACACTGTTTCTAAAGGTCATTTTAATCATATTCCTCACCAAAAAAAAAGAGAAAAACAAAGAAAAAAGGCCTCAATTTTGTTTGACACCCAGACATTTGCACTGCTCTGGGCTGGGACTACCCAGCCAAGAATAACTTAGGCCCTTGAATTATTTAAGCCCTTGTTCTCACTCAATTAGATTTTCATGAAAGGTTAAGCAATGGACTGATTCACAGCCCCTCCTCATGTTTGTGGGAGGGATCCAACACAAGAAAATGAGGTATTTAAAATTCACTCATTTGAATGATTAAGCTGATGCAAAATATTAATATATCTTCTCATCAAAAAAAGAATATTTCAAGTTTTAAAGTTCCATTTTCTCCATTTCTAATTCAAACACAGTTCACTTAAAGAGAACATGAAAATACATCTGTGCCAAAATATTCTTATCAAGGAGAGGCTACACCTGCTTTGTACTGCACATTTCCCAAGTATTTATTATCATTTATCATCAGTGTTCCGACCCAGCCTGGTTTCCAGAGCACCAGCTCCAGGGGAATTGCTGCCTGATTTCCTTTCCCAACGTGTCCCAGAGCCTTTGGAATGAAATGCTCCATATGAGTAAAACAGAAAAGAGTAAAGAAAAAAATAAATTATTCAACATTTTTTTCTGTAAATTGTAAGTGAAGTAGTTAAAGAATACAGGGAACATAACACCTTCAGGGAGTTGGAGTCCTGTGTTTAAGGCATATGAAGACCAGGCAATACAGAGAGGAATTTTAATGTGGAAAGAACACAGAAAAGGCCTGAAATGAAAGATCTTGTGGAGGAACGAGCCCAGAATGTATGTTCAGGTCAGTCCAACTGCCAGGGGAAAACAAACCCCCCTCATGTTTTCCAGCCCTTCTCCTTATCAGCTGATGAGGAAGATTTTCTAATGAGCATTTAACATTTTATTGGAAAGTCTTCAGGTACCCAGAGATGGAACTGAAGGAGCTGCAAAGGACCTCATGTCACACATTTATCTGATATTTTCCATTTACAGAGTTATGAAGAAGGATCTCAGAGCCTTTTCATTTTCCTAACAGGTGGCTTTTCCTCAAGATCTCCTGGGAAAAAGCTGCCCTCCATTGGGAATCTCTGTCACTACTCCACGTTCTCTTCCAAGAGACCGTTCCCTCACATCTCTCTCACCATCTCTTCCCAACAGAAAATGAGTCAGAACAATAAAACTTTTAGTGTGATTTGCAAGGACTTGTGTGGCAAAAGTGTCTTTTGAAGTTGAGAAGTGCTGTGCTGATTTTCTCCTGGAGAATTTTCAACAAACAGGAAATAAAAGCAAATCTTTAGGACTGGGTAGGGTGTTGAAGTACCACAGCATATCTCACATTTGGATTGTCTCTGATTTCCCACATATGCTGGGAAGTGCAGGTGAGATCTGTGTTAGCCCAAACAGGCTCAGCAGACACACTGAGGAGGAAATTAAAAAAAGGAGGGAAAAAAAAAAATTAGATAAAGCTACTGTGCAACTCAACTACATAATTAAACTAAACCCTGAACATGGTGAAAAACTCTGCCTTATGAACAAGGTTCTGATCACCATGTGCACACTCCAGCACAATAAAAGGTGAATAATTCATCATCATTTTCCAAGGCAAAGTATGCATCACTCCACTTGGGGCAAGCACAGGGGATTTCACTGGTAGGATTTTTCTGCAGGGACAATGACAAAGTGCCGCTCCCCAGCAGGAAACTGAAGCACTGAACTGTGCTCCATGTGCCATAAATCAACACTGCAGCCCACAGGATGTCTCTGTGGTACCAACATACCATCAATTTTTCAATAAGCCCCTTAAATAATGGAATACGTGAACGGCGACAATAGTAATGAAAAATGAAATGTTTTGCACGCCAAAGACTCCAGAATAACACGGTTAATATGTTGCCCCTGCAGTTAAAGAAGCTGGTTTTTATATAGAAATCTTTGCCCAAAAAGCCCAACATGTTTTCCCCCCCTACCCAACCTGGGGAGCCCTTTGAAGTGGTTGCAGTGTTCGGGCTCCGTCACAGCTGTTTAGGAACAACCTGGTTCAAAACAGGGTTTCTTTTGTGGTTTTCAAATTAACCAAGACAAGAGGTTTGTGTGTTCCAGGAACTGCTTGTACATCCACCCTAGGCTATCATTACACCTCCTCATTCCAGGGAGAGAGCAATCCTTCACGCCAGGAAAAGCTCTCCAGAAAAGATTCCTTTTCAAAGGGTTGTTCAGATCCTGGCCTGGAATAAAAGCCCAAATGATAAAGGGCCCCTGAATGAAGCAGCACCTCACTGCTGCCCTTCATGGGACAAAAGTCAAGTTCAGTCATCTCTGACCTCTTTTTTTCCAGAGTAAAGAGACAAAAATCCAAGGTTCTGTTCGTGGCACATCAGCAGTGAAGCAGCACCTGGGACAAGTGATCCAAAGGGAGGAGCAGCAGAATCCTGGGCACGAGGCCAACCTTGTCCACGAGGCTCCCACAGTAACTGGGGTCAGGACAGGTGCCTGTCCTGGAGAACCAGCTCCAGAGGGGAGAGGAACAGCTCTGGGCTTTCACTCTTCTCTTAACACCACCAGAACCAACTCTGAACTTGGGTAACTCGGACCATTTCTTTCCTCAATGGTAAATCCTTCATATAATTTCACCATGTCTTAGACAACACTAAATAAATAAATAAATAACCCAGTCTAAGCATTTCTTCAAAGTAGACAACTTCCCTCTCCTTCCCTTCTGTCCCCCTAAAAAAATGTAGGAAGAGATAAGAACAGACTTTTCACCATATCTCAACCTTAGGAAAATAATTTCTCACCTCATGATCAAAAACAGCAGGAAAAAGCTGAAAAACTTATCCATGTAACACACTGAAAGTTTTTTGTTTCAAAACATTTTTGCTAAAAATAATCCATTAATGAGCTATGAACTGAATCCAAATGCAAGGAATACTCTTTAGAGCACACTGTCTCACTAAGTGTTCTCACCAAGAACTTGGTTACCCAGTTAGAACTAAACCAGGATTTTCTAAGACAAGTTGGCTACTGACTTCCCAAGGAAGAAGATTTTCCCTGAATTTAAATTACACCATTTTCCTTTCAATGCATTTAACATTCAGGTTCTTGCATATGCTGTTGCATCTGTCTCGCAGAACATGCTCCCTAAATATACTCTTTCAGGTATATTTGATCTCATATATGGTGTTTTTCACACATGAAGAAGTCCCATCTCCACCACATCAGCAGTGAACCTCTCAGATGTGCCAAAGGGACCAGGAACTCTGCAGGTTGCAACGGTTCAGAACAACATTCATGTCAAAAAAAACCCTGGGCAAGACACACTTTCTTCCTAAAAATAATGTTGCTTATGGATGTTGCTCCCAATTCATAACTGTTGTCTCCCATCCTTTCTTACCTGTCATTCAAAGCTCTGAGCAAAAAGACATGTGGACTGTAATTGTTATTTACCCTTTGGACTCCATCACTCACGGAGTGCAAACTTCTTGACTGTGAGAACTCATTTTCAATGCAGTTCCTTCTTAAATGGGAGGAAAAATATGCAAGCAGAAAGTGTTAATTACAAGGGAAATTGGAGCATGTGTTAACCAGATACAACAATTCAGCTTGCAGCACTTTGAGGAGGCAGAGCTCAGGAGAGAGAAACAATAATAGATTTCTAGTTTCTTTCCCTGATGCTGTAAGCTCAGGGTATTGAAATTAACAGCCCAATAAAATATTAAAGCTGCACAGCTCTCAGGGTGTGAAACTCACAGGCCAAACACTCATCTCCTGGTATGGCACCTGATTTTTTTCAGACATAATATCCAATAATCTGCCACCGACTGTCGCTACGGATTGTGCTTCACGTGCTGTGCAGCACCAGCAGAAATATCTGCTCTGTGTAAAAAGCAAGTGCCACAGGGCACCTGAATAATTGCACAGCCCTTGCTGGTCACCACAGCAGTTCAGTAAGTCATGGGGAGTGTGTTTGTTCATTCTGTGCAGCCAGGAATTCAAAAGGGGGATGTGGGACCCAAGCCACACCTGGAAATGTCCCCGGAGCCAAGAGGGTTGAGGTTGAACATCGAACCCCCCGGCCCTGAGGGACTCAAGGATTCCACAGGGAGCTAAAGTGTCTCACTGCAGTACGAGGTGCCTGTGGACAGCAAACAGCTCCACTCCCACTGCTGGGGGGCTCCACAGCACAAGTCACAGCAGTTCATTCCTTTCATGTCACCTCACCCCAATTTCCACTCACCCAGAATATCCACCCGAGTGACTCCCTGGTTTCTTTGGTTAATATGCAGTGAGACACACTGCAATCTCACACCAACAGCTTCAGACATCCAAATATTTCAGAAAAAGATCACAATTTCCTATCAAGGTCAACCCCTGGAACACATGTTTAAAGAAAACCAGTAATGTTTCATCCCTGAGACTGAAAAAAACAAGGGATGCTCACACTCCCTGCCTTGAGTGTGCAATATCATCCCTTCCCCTGAGCTGTCTGGCACTTCCCTGACCTCCTGAGGAGCCACCTCAGTTCACAAAGCCACCTGAAAACTAACCAGGAACAAAAAAAAAAAGAGAAAAAAAGAGATAGAAACTTTTCCTTTGCTCGGGAGATGTGAATCAGCTGACAGAGAATTCTGAGCAGCGCAAGAAGGATCACAGGGAAAGGAGGAAGAACCTGGTCATTCTCTTGGATCATCTCCTCTACCTTCTCTAGGCATATCTGATGTTTGGATTGCCCCTGATTTCCCAGAAATCAGGAAAATCACTCCCTAAATGGTGACATATCCAGGATCCTGTCACACTACTTAAGAAAGAAAACATTGTGTAACTGTTCAGACTGTCAGTTATCACCCCCCAAAGATCAGATCTGACCTTTGACGCAGCCCAACATTTCCTTGGCCTGCTGTTGGTAACCAGGCAGTGGGGAAAAACAACCACCAAAAAACCCCAAACCCAGACAACTCAAGGCCAAAAACTGGTCAGTGAAAACATTCTAATAAATCATCATAAAAGTTCAGGAGAACTTCAATTCCTTTGGAGCACAATCCAGCACTCCTGGCTGTGTGTTTGCTGTAGCCTCTGTAATTCCACAAAAAATGATCCTGTCAGGGTGTGAACTGCCAGAAATTTAGTTTGGCAGAGTAATTTGATTGAGGACATGAAAGATAAATATTATGTACCTGGTTATAGAAAAATTCTTACTCCAATTACTTTTGTAAAAACTTCATTATTCCTTCAGCTCCTGTTCTTCCCTATTTAAACCAATTTTACCAAAATAGTTTTCAGTGTCCAAAGCAGAGGAAAAAAAAAGAGTCCTGATGGAATAGGTAAACTCTTCCCTCACACAGTGATTTTTACAGACACCCAAATCAGTGGGAAAAACTGAAAGTGGAGACTTCAGAAATCACATTAAGATTTACAGGAGCTATAGGAGCTCTCAGAAAACACCCCAGATAATGTACATCAAGCCTGAAAACTGTTCTTTTGGATGAATTTGAACCTCAATACTGGACAGTTTATATGACAGATATTTAAATGATGGGGAAATAGAGAATTAAATTGAAAGTAGATACTGTATATGATTAATGAGAGGAAAAAAAACCCCAAACCCATAAAACAAAGAAGCTGAGATAAAGTTCAGAGAGAAAACTACCCGTGCAGAGTAAGAGTGAAAAACAAGCAGTGAAGAAACAACAGTGGACAAGTACAACAAAATTCTACCCATGTTTTTTAGGCACAAATGTCAAAATGAACAATTTTTGGAATCATTTGAATTCGTGTCTCATCAGAGAGAAATCACTTCACCAAGATTTTCAGCAGAGTGAGGCAAAAAGCCCAACTTCAGAACCTGGTAGGGAGCCTTTTCCTTCCAAGGAGAAGTAAAACACCCCAAAAGGGTCACCCCAGGGCCAGAAGCCCTTCTGAGCCCCCGGCAGCCAGCAGAACATCTGCAGGGACTGGCAGGGGCATTGCCCAGTCCGTGGTGCCAGGACAGAGCCCAGAGGGCTCCTCACAGGTTCTGCAGTTCCATCACTGCTCTCCTTTCCCTGTGAGGCTTTGCCCAGGGGTTGAGGGATGACAGGACTCCAGTCCCTAAAGCCCTCTGCTGGTTTTGGGGTTCCTTTCGTGCTGTCACAGCACTGCTGCAGCTGTTTGGCTCTCACAAACAAGTGAGGGAAAGCCTTTCCCTCGGGAGCAGGCAGCGAGTGCTGGGCAGAAAGTGAGGAGCATTATTAATTTACAATTATTTCATAACAAACCCCTGATATGCCAAACCTGTTCAAAGGCCTCCTCTTTTCATCCCAGTGAATGTGGTGATGGGTATCAGCTGTGGTCACACTGAAACATTCCTGTGCCCTGGATCATTTTAAGGCTGCAACAGTGTCAATCACATTCTCTAACATGAAAATTATGCCCAAAGTTAATGTTTATGTAAGTTTAAAGAACAAATCTCTGTTGTGAACCACTTGGTGTGAACAGATCCCTACAGCCTGCAAATATTTACAAATGGAAGTAAATCTCTCCTTTGAAGTATTTCTACAGGATTATCAAAAATATTACCTTGATAAAACATTTGTCCTGCACATAATACACAGATACACCTAACAGCAAAAAACCAAACCCTAATCTTATGGAACCTACTAGACAATTCCTCTCATAAGCTCTGAAATCAGTGTGATTAACCCATCTGTGCTGCAAACACCAGTTTTAATTTCCAATTCACTTTTTAACTGCACAACCCTAATGGCTCCCAATTTTTTCTCTGTGCACATTACAAGCAAAAAAGACACTGTGGAATGTTTATCTCTTATCTGGATATTGTCATTTTACTGTCTCAAACTTCTTACAACAAGCTTTTGGCCAGGGAGGAAATCAGTCAGCATCAGACCTAGTGGGGAAACCCTGCACTTGCTCAATGTCTGTGGCTTTACATAGTTCCAGATGTTCAGAACATTAATAATGCACTAACTCAAAACCTCTTTTTGAAACTCTAGAATGTGCAAATTGCATTAAAACCTCTTTGCCCTCATTAATGGTATTGTTACAATCCCAGTCCTCTGGAAAATGTTTTTTGGCATTTGTTTAACTCTGTGATATTGTCATTTACTCATTTTAACAGCCAGTGCTTGAATCTTAATGCTTTTAATAGGCCTGGCTAAACAAACTACCATCTTTTGGAAATTTATTGAAGCAATTTATTAAATAAGTAAAAGTTGTTTTGTTTTATTGATGGCAGAAAAAATGGGTCACTTATTTACAAATCTGTGCTTTGGGCAAGTTTTAGAAGTTCAAATGGTCTGTTGGATTTTCAGTGTTCAATTCATTTTCTGCCACTCTGAAACAGAGTGTGGTTCAGTTCAACCCCCCTGCAACGAGCTTGGGTTCTCAAGCAAAGAATTCTTATCAGTTCCATCATTTTCCTGGTGAAAACAGTAATTCAAAGCCACTATTTAAAACATTTTGCTTCCAAGTTATGACTCCTCAATTAGCAGCTACAAATTAAGCAACACTAATCCCTCAGAGGAAAACACAACAGACCAGCCCCACCAGCATTAACATCACTGTCCAAAGCTTATTTGGTATAACAAAAAGAAGCTCCTAAGAAAGGTCAGTTAATTCATCATGATGGATTATCACTAAATTTATAAGCATTAGCATTTTTCTCCTTGCTGGATCCCTTGACTTTGATATGACACATATTGAATGGATCATCTAAGATGCAGCACCAGGCAAGATATATCTTAATGCAGACAGGTTGGCAACATGAGCCCTAATGGGCCTTATCTTAATCTTGTTTAAAAGCATCTTAGATTTCTGGGTAATCTTTTCACCTTCTGATATTCTCTTTTATAGAGTGTTTTTGCTGGAGTTGCTACTGATTTGCACATAAATGCATTTTTGTTGCATGGTATCACTGGTTTTCAGAGCCCCAAAAGTGATTCAGGTTTGCAATTTAGTAACTGTTAAGATGAAGCTTATTTTTAAAAAAAAGTCTATGTGCCAGAAGCCAAAAAATGACAATAAAAATTTGAATGTTGTTTGTAAATCACCCCATTCATGGCCCATGGAATCCCAGCTGCCCAGAACTAACACCTCTGAAATGAGGGAATGTCCAGCTGATGTGTTGTCTTCCCAGCCATGTATATTCCTCCATTGCATTATTAACTCCAGATATTTGCTATACAGGTATTTTAAACACTCTTCAATGAAAAATATGTTTATTCAAATACCTGACTAAGATGAAGAGAAATTTCTCCACTGTTGCTTTTTTCTTTTCATTCACATTGCATCCAGTAATTCCAAACTGAAATTCAATGTACATGTCTAAATTCAAACTCCATCAAATCACCTGCACAGATACTACTCAAAATTCAGTGTTGTCCTCACTTTCCAGACACATTCTGTTTTTCACTTATTCCAAATTGAAACTTCAATTCATTAAAACAAGTTGAGCCCTCAGAAAATCTGCCTAACTCATAACAGTGAGATCTGTGACCACGTGTATTAATCAGAAACTGAAAGCCTTGAAAAATTCATTTTAAAGCTGCATTTTTTTAAGGAGAGGCAGTAATTTCCTGAGAAAATCTCCAAAAACCAGGATGGAAATGCAAATATTCTGTATGATGCAAGAAAAATACCTTGTTTTCCCTGTACTAATATGCTTACATTAAGTCTGTGTTCTCAACATATTAATCTCAGACCTACAGGCAGCCCAATCCAGAATAAAAGTAGTAGAAAGAAAAAGGGCATCCATAGAAAAATATTGGCAATGTGATTTTCAAATATCATCCTTCAATTGTCTGCAATTTATATTTATCAATACTTTGGCTGGGATGAGGGAAGTGTTCCCACAAAGAACAAAACACTCAGCGTGGAGCTGGGTGACCTTTCAGGGAGACAGGAGGGCAGGGAGGGGGGAAGGGTTCCAGAGCTGGCCAGCAATCCCTTTCCTCCTTTATTAAATGTCATTACAAAGTCTCTCTAGACTTGCAATCCACATTATTAATCTCATGAGAACCTTCAGAAATATTTGGCAGGTCTGTCCAACATAACACCCTCCCAAAGGTAACACTGAACACTGAGATGTGCTGCAGCTCAGTTCTCAGACAAACTGAACGTGAAATTCCCCATCAGATCATCCCCTTTGCATGTAAGTGTGTGGGTTTGTGAGATATGTTAAATAAATGTACAGCCAGTAACCTGCTTGTTTCAGTGGCTTCCATTACCTGGTCTGATGTGGTCACCTAATGGCTGCTGTCAGGAACTGCACTGAAACAGTTCTACAGACACACAGCCAAGAAATCGCTCTCCCTTTGCAGCCCCATTGGTTAAACAGTAAATATGAAGGGTTTGGATACAAGAATAAACAGTTTTCATTTCATTTTGTGAAATATTCTCTGTTAAGGAACTTTGGGAATGAGGGAAAAGGTCTGAAACATCTATTTCCACTATACTGGGCATTTGTGAGCATTTAGGATTTTTTAGGTGATTTTTTTGGAGAGATTTTTGTTTTGTTTGATGTTTTGTTTTGAGATGATTTTTTAAAATCAGAAATGATTACTTAAAATTTAAGAAGTCAGACCCTTGCAAACATTACAAGAGAAATGAGTATGAATGCCAGAATTATACTGCAGGTTTATATTCCTGTTCCTGCCCATAAATAACAGCAGGAGCTAACAGAGAAGAAAGCAGAACTACTGGGAGGTACAGATTAACCATAATTAGATATCTGCTGGCAGTGAAATTAGATATTGCATAGTTTGAAATGAAGAAATTCAATTCCTTTCAGCCACTGCCAGTGAGCAATTCCCCCAGCTCCAGAAAAATGTGCTCCAACCTCCAATGCAGTGACATGGAACAAGAACCAGGGGAAGAAGAAATAAATGACCTGGATGAATCCTGCATTCCAACAGCACAGAAAGGACATGCAAAGGCATCCTTGGCCCTGAGTTACACACATGCAGTTCCCTTTCATGATATGTGGAGGAGAATATTTTCTTATTTCTTACATGGAGGAGAACATTTATTTTTTAATAAATAATTCCAAAACCTTTAAAGAAACAATATGAGAAAAAAAATGCAGATCAGTCTGGCTTTGGTTTTTTTTGGTAAAACTAATCAAAACAATCGTAGCCATTACTAAGACATGGACAACTGATGAAAATAAATTTGTTTGAATGTCAGGAAACATGATACCCAAGAAATAACAATATAATCGCTCTGTGTTATTGCAATACATTTATTTTATAAATATGTATGTAGATGAATATTTATATGAACATATATTTAAATAAATATACATTATATATATTCATTTAAATATATTGAAATTATTTTAAATATGTATATTTATCTATAAATATCTATTGCACGAAGCAAAGGCACAGTTTCAGGTGAGGTGTGCTGTCCAGAGGAGCAGCATGGATTAGGATTCCCTTACCTTATAGGATGGCAAAAAGCAGAGAACTCCTTGGCCCACTGTCTGGCACACGGAAAGCAGCAGTGCCCCCACCTCGTCCTGGAAGCTGAAGGTCTCCGTGTGCTGGAAGGTGGCACACAACCTGCGGCCGCTGGGGCCCGCGCCCACCGTGCCCACCCACACCTGGGGAGGGCACGTGCAAAGGGTCAGTGCTCCAACTGGGCTCAGTTACAGCTCAGTCACAGACTGGAAGTGTGAAGGGAATATTGAGACAGTTCTGAGGAAATTCACTCTGGTGAAGCACCAGAGGGAGCAGAGTTTACCTGGGAGTTCCGAATGACGTGATTCGCCTCCAGCTGAATGGAAAACTTCACCCCGAGCTCCGAGGAAAAGGAATCCATGGGAGAGAGTGTTCCAGATGTCAGGACAATTGTTCTAACTTCACTGAGGTCAGAAAAAGCCTAGGTGGGAAAAAGAAACAAACCAGAAGGAGTTTTCTAAAATCAATACAACCACTTTAAGCTCCGTATTTGTTATCACTGCAGTGACTTCAGGCCTCCTCCCTCACACTCGCTCACCACAGCAGGGTTCAAGCACCAAAAATTGAGCATGTGGACAAGGGCCTTCTGCCTTGAGCTCTTCTTGTGCCTGGGCCGTGCGAGGTAGGAGCTTGTGTCTGAATCCTCGTGGTGGTTCTCATTCACCCAAGTGTAAGTTTGCTGTAGAGCAACTCTGTAATCATCTGCAAACCTACACAGAGATGTTGGAGTATCAGGAAAAACGACAAGTAAGCTGTCAAATTGTGAGCATTGGGCTCAAAAAGTTAAGCAAGTGTTGTTACAATGCATTTATCATTTAATTATGAATCATTTCTGAAGCCTTACAATAATTGCTAAATTTTTAAATAAGGTTTAAATCAGTAATTTTCATTAACTGCTGGCATTAGTAGTTCAAGATATGAAGATGGTCAAATGAGAAATGCTACACAGAAAAACAAAGCCCATACATATTTCACTTGGCAACACATCTAGAAAACTGATACCTAAACTTCAGATAAATTTCTTCAGTGTTTAATTGATGAAATAAACCCCCAATTTGGTAGTGTTTAAACTCTGCCCACTTCAATAGATTTCCCAAAGCTTGCCCAAACTGTGGCTTTGCTCAGAAGCCAAACACTGTAATCGAGGTGAAATGAAAGAGGCAGTTTGGCAAAGCAGCTCAATTAAAGGGCAGCCCAGAGCTCAGGCCCTGCACTTGCACTGACCTGCTGTTATCTTTGAAGAGGCACAGAAGAACCATGAAGAGCCCTTTGAGCACTATCTGTGTGGCAGGGCTCACAACTGGGACCTCAACAAGTTCTTCCCTGCCGTGCACAGATATTTTCTCTTCTTTTTCCAGCACGGTAACAAGATGTTTCTGTAAGAGGCAGATTCCACACAAACAACATTCTAAATGCCTTCTCAAAAACAAAGTTACAAGACTGTCAGCCCACTGCTTTAAAAGTTCACCTAAGGTACCTAGAAAGCCAGAGAGAAAAGGGCAAAGAGAAAAGGAACAATGCCTTTCGTTTTTAACAATGCTTTTAATGCATCTGGCTTACACAGAAAGCAGGGATTAACTTGAAAATAGGGTAAAAACATTTCAACAGTCAATAAAAATGCAGCTGGATACAACAGCAAAACTATGACTGGCTCAGTGTTCAATTGAAACAAATTGTATGTGATCCATTATACCCTTTAAAACATCGATTCTCCACAAATTCCAGGAGCTCGAGTGGATTACTCCTGGTTTTCATCAGGAATCACCTTTAGACAAGTTCTCAGCACTAAATTAAGAGATCTTTATGTATTCAACTTATGCACATCTCAAGATGTTCAACAAAACCACTATCATGTACTTTGGTACTCATTTACATGGCACACAACATTACCTGCAAAATGGGAAAATTAACACCAGTTATTCCCATTTGGTACAAAAAGGTGAGCATTTCTTTTCCACTCCACACCTTACAGGCACTTTCATACCCTCTCTCTACCAGCTGACCAGAGCTCTCCTGCAGCCAGCTGGAAAAGAGGGACACCAGAAATAACTTCAGCATTGATTTGAGAGACATTCTGCAAGTGACAAGAAAATTTTTGCCTATGTGTTTATACTTTATCATCATGCAATACCTTTATTACAAAGAAAAAGGATTAAAATGTTATTTCCTTGGGATATGTCAGGCTCATTTGAGAAGTATTTCTGCTGTGCTTTTATAGCCACTCATCATTACTCTGATGAACATCAATTTAGCATCGTTATTAATTGCAGGTTTTCCTAGTAAGAACAAATCTTGAGGCATGAAATGAGTGCTTTTAGTATTTACACATGGAAGGGGAAGTGGGGCAATAAAAAAGGTGCTTATTTAAACCTACCCACAAGTATTGGTAACTGCTGCAATTTGAAGATTTGTAGATATTGGTAACTGCTGCAATTAAGCACAACCATAATTGTATTTACAATGTAAAATGTGATAGGACTTGCAGATCATCTCGTTTGTGGGTAAAATTTTCTCCCTGTCCTCCATCATCCCTGCAGGATGACAAGACCTTGCCTCTGTCTAGAGGAGCAGCAGGTTCCTCCCTCCCAGGAAATGCCAGCACTGTCTGTTCCATCAGCTCTGAGGAGGCATCACAAGGACAGCTGTCACTGCTGCAACAGTTCAAAACATCCACCTGCAAAAGCACTTCATCATTATCAACTAAAGCAGCAAGGCTTAGTGACTGCTTCAGTTCCAGATCTCCTGCCCTGTCACTGCAATTATCTGATCCACGGGACAATTAAAACAAAACTTGCCTTTTGCCAGGTTAAATGCAAACAAAACCCCCCAAAATGCTGTCATAGCAATCACTTCTTTGGCTGTAATTTGCTTTATTTTATTAAGGAACAATGATCACAAACCACAGGAAGAACATCACCAGGGCAGAGCCCCATTTCCTCAAATGTAACATCCAAAAGACCTGGAGCCAAAACTGGGAAAAGGCCACCACGACAGAAATGAAAGATTTACAATGGATAAAACACTTCAGGAAATGTAAAACTGTTTCCCTGATGAACTTCAAACACCATCACATACTTTTCAAATGCTTATGCTACAAATGCAAATACAAACTTAACACAATGGCCTTCCTAATGGCAAAATACCACCAAAAAACCCCTCCCAAATTCTCAAATAAAGTCCATCTAACATGAAGGCATTTGCTTGAAATACCTGTTAAATTATTTTTAGAGCAAAGCAGGAAGCACCAATAAAATCAGCTTGATTCCCAGAAAGGCATCAATGGTTTTGAAGTGAAAACTGGTGGTGTATGCACTATTTCCAGGAAAAGACTGAATGGATGTTACAAATACCCCTCCAATTCCAGAAAGTGTATTTGCTGTCTCCCTCACTACCAGAAAATCCCAGTGTTGACACAGCATATTCCATTGAACAAAGTCATCTGTCCTGGTAAACGTGCATCTCATCAGCAAAGTTTGCCAGCTGCACTGGTGTATCCTCCTGTTCCTCCCAAAGGTCACTCCAGCACCCCTGTGGCACTAAGCCCATGCTTAAGTGCTCTCTGGAATGAGGGCCCAGGCTCTTTAGAAGTGAAAGAAGATTTCCCCTCATTCCCCATGCACTTGGCAAAGCCATGTCACAATGCAGCAGCATTTTACCCATTACTGGCTATTTACACCCAGGCCTCTGCTTTCCAACAACTGCTTTTCATGCTCTTGGCAGATTTGCCAAGACAATCAACCTTAGTTTTCCTGATAAGGTTAAAAAGCTCGAGGCAATCAAATCTCCAGCCATCCTGTTCTTATCTTGCACTAAAATTTAACATTTGAAATAGCCAAGGTAGGAGAATTAACTTCTGCACAGCAGAAAAAGTCACTTGTCTCTGCGACACATAAACATCAACTCTCAGAAGAAAGAAAGGATGGGAAAAGGGTGAACTCCTTGTGCTGTGCTGCCAAGCTGACTGCACCAGAGTGATGATATAACAAGCACTGAATCAGAATTCAATTAACTACACAGCCACTTGTACCATCATTCACTTTTTGCTGCTGACTTTGCTGCTCAAGTTGATTCTTCCACTTCACCCAAAAGACTTCGCCCTCGACCCCCTCTTCCTTCCTGGGCTTCTGTCCATTTGCTTTTGTTCCATCCCATCCCATAATTTTCAACTCCTGTTCATGCCCTCCCCTTCCAAGAAGCTGTTTCACAGGCAAAACAAAGGGCATGACTGATAAATTCACTTTCAACCACGAAGAATTCAACAGACTCCAATCTGATTCCAAGAACAGATTCCAACCCGCTCCAAACACTTCCTGTCCAAGGCTCTGAAAGCATTTTATAAATGTGAACCAATTGATGCTTTGACAAAATGATGCTGTTATTTGTCAAATAAGCAAACAGAAGCATGTGAAATATAAAAATTTACCCTATGCAAAGTATTGATACTCAACCAGGAGCCCTTGAAAGCCCCATAAAGATCAGCACATCATTCAAGAGCATAACACACTTTTCAAACCAGAATTTCAATGCTCCCATTTGAGTAAGACCAGTAGTTTTTTTAAACAGACCAACACCCTCTGGGTTCCTCAAGTGAACAAAAAAATCAGATGACTGCATGGGTTGAAGAACACCACTGCATAAATTACACCAGCAAAACGAATCTAATTGTAATTTTAAAAAATATTAATTGATGCAAAGGAATGAAAGAGTTGCCTTACTTGATCAAAGACCAGCACACAGCTCTGAGGGGCTCATGGTCCTTCTGCCTGATGTTGTTGCTGACCATGAAATCCAGCTCCTCCCGAGCAGCCCTGAGCTGACTCTCTGTAACCCCGTAGCTCACCGACTCCCGAGCACAGTCCTCGATGTTATGGGCTTCATCCAGAATCACCACCTGCCCCTTTAGGTTGATCTCCATCTAAAAAAAGGGAATTATTACCTGGTAAAACAGTGAAAGACATGAGGGAGAAACAGCAACTCACAGGAAAAAAAAAAAAGCACATTCTTCATCATGGTGCAACAGAAAGTTTTCAGGTTTTGATCCTATTTCCACAACCAAGTGGAAAAAAACCCCAGGAGTTATTTTGTTGATAATATTTAGGACATAAATAGTATCTCAGTTGACCATCATCACTGATCATTATGTTTCTAATTTCTCTTTACCCTCAGTTGTTGCAATCTTTGTTACAAATACACTTACACTCTCCCTTATCTGCGGGTCCAGGAGATAATTGTAGGGACAGAAGACGATGTCTGCTCCCACCATGAGCTCCCTGGCTGCAAAATAAGCACAGGCACGAAGCTTCCTGCTCAGGCTCACCAGGTCCTCGATGTCCCAGGCCTGGTACACCCCATGTGCAGACTGCAGGGCCTGGTGCTCACTGAGCTTGTGAACACTGTGATAGTAAGCACAGGACTTGCCCTGAAAGCAAAGAAGGGCAGACAGTGGGTGCAAGAAATCACGAAAGCCAAGTAAGCTCAAATCCCCCAAGTTGTCACATGCATCTGACTATTTCCTGGCAACGTTTCTAGCAGCTGCTTTTTATGTCAGACAAGAATGAAAAGCACATCATGTCAGGCAAATCCATGTTCCTAAAATGCACATCAGTAAAGGGCACTTTTCTGCTTCATCTATAAACCCAAAGACGATTTAAGTCTTACTAAAACATTAACCTGTCATAAATACTCATCCTATCATCATAAGTTTTTCAGCATTACTGAAGTGTACCTACATTTTCTAATGATTAATATTTAAACCAAATGACCAGGAGACATTTCAACAACATAGTAAAAAAATATTCCTCACCCAGCTGTTCAACTCCCTTAAATTCCACTATGTTTAGTGAATGCTCATTTTCTACAATTAAATGACTCACATTTTTTCCTTCCAGCAGTTCTACACACATTTCATTCCTGTTGCTGCCACTGTTGGATACCACTGGGTGAATGCAGGTGTAATCCCTGCTGGACAGGATGGTCATGGGGACAGAGGAATAGGCTGTTCTCTTCAGCTCCCTGGTGATCTGGGCTATTTGCTTGTGAGTCCGTGTTCCAAAAAATATTTTGGGAACAGACAAGCGATCTCCGTTTTCCTTCTTCTTTGTGTGACTGGGATCCTTACTGGGTCCTTTTCCAGAAGAGCAGGAACACTCAGTGCAAGGGCCAGAAGACTGCAAACCAAGATTTAAGAAAAAAAAAATTAAGAAAATCCCACTGGGAGATGAATGTGCTAAATCTGTTCATGGTGTGTTTAGGAAATGCCCTCTGGGATAGCTCAGTAGTTCAAACACCAGGCTGGCCTATCAAGCTGCAAAAATTAAAGTGTTAAAGCATCCTTATGCCTGAAAATCTTAAAAAAAAACCCCTTCTAGCCATCACAACTTTATCATAACCCAATCACAAAGGATTATAAATCCAGGGGAATATTTGCACATGTGAATAACACAAATAAAATCCTCACATTTAAACTTCAGCCAAGGACACTCCCGTGACACAACAAGAGTCCTGCACCTCCCATGAAGGAAATTTGGGATCAGACACCCAAATTAAAACACTGACAACATTTTTCCTCAAAGCAAGCAGCAGAAATCTAGAGAGTTCAGGGGGATCTGTTTGCAGATAAAACAGACTGTGTCACACGCTGTCCATTAGAAACAGGTTTGCTGGGCCATTATGCCAAAGGCCATCCAGTAACCAGAGGAATAAAGAAACACTGGAATAATGCTAAGCAGAACCTAACCCTGTTAAATATTTGTTACAAGCCACTTTTTTTTCCTTCTCAGAAGCACCACCTTTCATAACATGAAACACTGGGACAACTGATGTGAAGCTGCAATAATTGATGTGAAAAGACACATGGAAAAGAAGGAACTCCTGAGTAACCACGTCCAGATGAAAAAGAAGGAGTTGCTCTAGTGTCAAAGAGTTGGTGTTTGGTTCAGTGCAGGTCCCAATGTGCTCAGATAGCCCTCCCTCCCCTTTGAATTGTATCAGAGATGATCCCTTGCAAACAAACCAGGTCCTGCCATGTGTTCCAGCCCAGCTCTGGGATCAAGCTGTCTCGGAGCCTCCGCTCCGAGGAAAAGCAAGGTCGTGTTACCCTCAGCCCCACTCAGCCTTGTCCACCATTAAATATTACAATACATGAGAGAAGGCTGGAAATGGAAGCCCCAGAGCTGCCACTCACAGGGATAAAAGGTGCACTGATGTGCCAAGGAAACAGGCCCTCAAAGCAGCTAAAGTTACACCCATGCTGGAATTGTTACATTCCCCTCTCAGGTTGCCAGGAACAGCAGGTTTCATTACCCTGTGCTGCCACATTAAATAGCCAGTTCCAAATATCCTGCCTTCTATATTGAATAATTACTTATTCACTGAAAGGATAAAAAGAAGAGTTATGAATGGGGCTCTTGTCACCAGCCAAGCAGGAAACAGCTGACATATGGTATATGTTACATGTGTGCTCTGTGTGCTCACACACACAAAAACTCCAGTGCAAATGGGACCCTGAAATAATAAAAACCACATCACCACACTAACAATTAATACAACCAAAGCACTTGCTGTGCAGGGCCTTTAACAACGGGCTTATCTTTTAATTTTTATTCAAGTCAGATGGTGTTTTCGGAGGGTAAAAGAATACACAGAATGCCAAGAGGATACTTTACCACTAATACTTCCCTGCCATTGCTAAGCCTCACATTCAGGCTGCCAAATAAAAAATATTAGAAAAATATTAGAAGGAATTAGGCAGCTGTTTTGCAAGAGTTCTTAGAACAACAGGAAAATGCAGCTCAAATTAATATGTATACACACAGCAAGAGAAGGCTCTTCCTTGATGGGCTTAAAACACCACATATATTTCTTTTTTATGAAAAGAATTAAAAGTGTTCTCATGGGTAAGGCTTATAAATTAGAGTATTTTACAGGTGGCCTTAAAAGTTTGGCTTAAAAGGTTTGTAGTTGGTGTAACACTGGCATTAAGAAGCACTTTAGCCATTATTCCAGTACTAAAACATTACCTTTAACTTTGAAAAGAGTTTTATGCAAAGAAAACCCCCCCTCAATATTGAGAAAGTTGTAAACTGAGGCTGATTTTATAGTAACTAGAAAGAGTATAAAACTGCCTGCAGTAGTCAGAGCAATTCTGAAAAAGCCACAGCCCCCATTAGCCACACACATTAATAAATAAAACCTTTTTAGAAGGTCCTTCATAATGAAGAGAAACTTCAGGAAAATGGTTAAAACACAGTTTAAAAGCTGAGTTCATGTTCTTTGCAGATTTGTCAAGCGTGTCAATTTGCACTTGAATTCTTAAAATACATCTTAAGATTTTATAAAAGACAAAATAATTCTGTATTTCTATAAATAGAATTTGCTGTGGATATCACACAACAAAACCTAACGTGGTGTTCCTCTCCCATTCCTTCCAAAGGAAGGAGAACTCTCCAGCTGAACAAAGTAACCCCAATTTGGCATTTTCCTTGGCAGTGTTGCCTCAAAATACAAATTTTTACACTCATACCACAGAGATACTGATTGAACTATAAAAAAAAAAAAAATCAGAAAATGTTTCAATTTACCTATGAAAAAATTAGGGGGGAAAGCTGATTAGAAATAATTCATACTAAGACAAGAGAATTGTATTTTGTAACATCCTCTGGCTCCAGGGCTAAAGCTGTTTGCAGCTGTTGGACTCTGAAATAGAGATTTTCATTTGGAAGAGAGGAGAAGAAAGATACTCCTCTACTTTCTGCAGTGGTTAATCAGAAACACCCAGTAACAGATGCTGCTAGAGATCAGATACCAGACTATATGGACCTTAGGCTAATGCAGCTTGTTTTTACTGCTGTCAAGGGGAGATAAACCAGCCTATCACATCAATATTTATATGGGCAAAACGTGGAAGTCCGATTAAAAAGGGAATAATAGAGTCCCCCGACCTGTCCTGCGTGTAAAATAGAGCTAAACAAACACTGGGGCTGTGATCTCTGAAACACAAAGAGGTAAGAGGAGTTCTTCCTATCTCCATCTCCATTTCCCAGTTACAAAGCCATCGGAATGATGGAGCAGTGAATGCCCCTTGTGTGAAATATCACACAAGCACAATCTGGGGAGATATCAGCAGTGACATTACCAGAGCTTTTCAGCCCTCCTTTGGAAGCTCTCAAAGCCCAGCATTCTGCTGCTGCTGCAGCCTCTTGATCCAAGCACACAAAGCAGCTGTTTATGCTCCCCCAGTCACCAGCAGGTGAACCCAGTTCAATATTTATCACAGGCTTTCACAGATCACTGCTAACCAAGCAAACGTTTTAATTAAGCTGGAACCTGCTTCAAAGAGCTCATTCAAAATGTCAATCAGCAGAAAAGGGATCAGATACGGTGTCAGGTGAGAGCCTGTAATACAAATCCACAACTTTCTTCAGCCCCTCGTGGTAAATTAGCCCATTCTGGAGTGCAGACCCTGATTGTACCAGGCTGCCAGTCCCCTGGAATGTGTAACAGAAGTCACCCAAGCCCCATTGTGAGGGTTGTAAGCAATATGTTAAACTGCAATGGGCTAGCACATTAAGACAGATTCTTTTCACAGTTGTTTTTTGATACCCCAAGTGTTTGTTACACTACTCTCCATTTACTGTTTACTTTCTTTACCTGCTAGAAATGGGGGTTCCTTAGCCCAGCTGCCCCAGTTTCTCAGGCCATTCTGTGAACCAAGAGCACCAGCAGGGTATCATTTCCCACTTAAACTCACACCAGAACTGGCCTGCAAGAATTAAGAGCAGGGGGACAGAGATGGATTCCCAGGCAGCTCAGAACAGGCTTGGATTCTCACCCACAGGATCTACAGGTGTTCTTTGGATGGAGCAACAGTGGGCAGCACCTCTGATCCTCTTACAACAACCAACCCATCCCTCTCTCAGACTGTGAACAGGACAAGAAACTAAATCTGCTTGAAGCAGAGGATTAGCTACAGTAAAACACAGGGTTGGCTCAGTGATGAAGAAAATCCTGTTATTACATTATTGTACCATCTCAAACACATAGTTCATTATGATAAGTGCTGAACATACCCTCTGTTGACTTTATTTCATGAGCTACTCCAGAAAAGCATTTCTATACCTAACAGCCCGTGCTGTGTGCTCTTCATGTTTTAAACCTCACATATTTATCATCAGGAGTTCTGAGCCACAACTAAGGCTTCACTTTCTGCAACTCTTTCTTGATATCAAATAAATTCTTAGTGGGCTAAAGGAAAAGTTCATCACAGCAAAATAACACTTGATTCTTTCATTCTTAAAAAGAAACTTGAACAGAAATAAAGAACTTCATTTCTTCTTGACTTAATTCTTTCTAAAAATGCAGCAAACAGCACAGTGTTTGAATAGTATATACTATCTGCAAAATCAGTCCCATGGAGGGCACATTACAACACACACAGGAACACTTCAACTATTAAAACAAAGAGTTTCCTTGGAAAATGAAGAGTTTTATTTCCTTAAGTATTTTATTACTTAACAATTAGCTGACCTATACTAAAAGCTTTCAATTTTCTTCACTACAAGAAATTTGCCCAAGTATTAAATCGAGTTTTCCAGACACTCACACCAAAGCACCGAAGGAAATTTCACAGTCAGGGAAGGAAGAAAGGTCTTTTTCATCTGAAAATCAACAGCACACTCTGCTGGCCTTTGGATTCCAAACTATCAGCTGAAGCTCAGTGGCACAAAGCATTTCAAATCCTACTCAGAAATCTTCGGAGCTTTCCAAAACTAACAAAAACTACCTCCCATCAAATGACCTACGACACAGATTCACTTTTGTTAAGCAAATATTTAGCTCCCAGTGTCTTAAAGTAATACTAGAGCTTTTGGCTTCCTTTGTGTTTACAAAGGCTGGAAACCAGCTCTGGGTTGCACTGATTAAAACAGCAGCTCAGTTAGGACCTACAAAGAGCTGTTGGAAGGAGAACTGAATGTGTGTGGAAATGAAACTTAATTCCAAACATGCACAAAACCCCCTGTACTCAGCAGCTGAGTTACCTACAGAGGGGTATTACCATAAACCAACACGAAATACACTGGGAAGGGGGAATGTTCTTTGTTTTTTGGAAGAAGAAAGGAGATTTCTGTGCTGATGAAAGAAATGAAGGTCAGACCTCATTCCTCTCTTGCATTTGTCCCAAAGATAGAATTTCCTGATTTCATGGTGTGCTCCTATATTTGAATATTGACAAGAACTATTCTGTCACAGCCCCTGATGAGCTTTCATGGGAACTGCATCACTCACATAACCTGGCATCTCACCCTCAGCTCTCCATTGCCTCTTCTGCTGGTTTTACTTCACAAACATTTGTGTAAAATCAGTAAGATTCAAGCAGTAAAATGCGCAGCAGAAACCTGCAGAAACAGCTGCGTATTTGCATCTCAAATTCTTTTGTGATACTTCTGCTATAGAAAGTGGTAATAAGAAAACCAAAACCAAACCACCACCACTCCAAAATGCAAATCTACCACAGAAGAACCCAGGACTTTTCTATACCCCAGTAAAACACAGGATTTTATTTCTTAACCATGTGCAATATTCATTCCTCATTTTTTGTTATAGTGTATTGTAATGATCAGCTCCAGCTTTCTCTGTGCAATTTTTTTAAAGTCTAAAAGACACACATGTTAATATTAAATACTGCTTTTCACTATAAATGCCTCAAAACAAAAGCTGGCAGGTTGCACAGAATCTACAAACTCTGATTTCAGTTAATTTCCACGGGCCCAGTTTCAAGTCCTTCCATAATGTCATCCATCCACTAGAAGCTGGAATAGAAAATATAGATTTAAACCTGCTGTACAACTGCTGTCACACACTGACAGTTCACAGGCTGAGTTGCTGGGCCACATTTTGTGCTACTGGGGAGCCACTAAATATTGTTTTAAATTGCTCTTGAACTACCACTCCTGCTGTAAAAGCTATTGTCGCATCACTTACTGTTTGGGGAGAACAGGTAGCGGTTTTCACACTTTTTTCAGAGTGAACAGTGAGCTTTCCATTTTTCCTCTGGTGATAAACTTCCAGAGCATCAACCAACTGGACTCCTCTGGCCAAACAGTGGCGTTTTCTGACCTGCTGGGGACAAGAACAGTGTACAAATGCCCTGGGCAGGAGGATGTGCTCCCTCTGCAGGGCTCTGGTTCAGCTCTTTTCCACTGAGGCTGTTTTAGTAACACTGGGCACCGTTAACATTTGTTAACAGCTTAACCAAATTTAGCCACACAAAAGCCATTAGGGAAATCTCTCAAGTTTTAATTACAAAAAAAAATTAATCTGTAATTCTTGCTGAGCTTTTCTGCTTTATTTTCTCACTGTTACAAAACTGAAATTATAGTATTATATAGACATAAGCAGAAAACTTTCTTAGCAAAACCAAAAAAATAAATTCAAGCCACACTGCTGTAAAAACTTAATCAAAAGTGCTCTGCAGCAATGTAAAAGCTGTTTGAGTGCATAAGTCCTCAGCCATGTGATACCAACACTGACACAGAGGAAAACATAACAGAAACATTGCACTCCACACATCAGGCCAGAGAAACCTACACCTGGACAGGCTGGAAACCAGAACTCTGTATTATTTGAATTCCTAATACTCATTTCCAAGAGCACTTTCAACTCTAGAATCTCATACTTTGGCTTAATATCACAGATCAGCTGGGGATACATATATTTTGGGGATATTACTTGTTTAAATATGCAGGGTATGGTTTAGGACATGGTATTGTGAACATTTAAATGCAACAATGGACTCCTTTGTAAGGAGCAACAATCAAAATGAACAGAAACCTGTCAGTCTGAACTGTGACTGCGACATGACTCCATTTTTGTTCACACCCTTCTCTGTAACGTTGATTGGCATTTGACAGCTTGGTTTAACCACACCTGGATTATTTTACAGCCAATAAACTTTGGTCACCTGCTGCTCTGTTTCTAAAGGACGGATCCTTTTCCTGTCCACTTGAAAATCATCATTCTCACTGTCACGTAGAGATAACTTCTTTCTGGCAGCCAATTTCGAAGCTAGAGTTTCATTTTCCTTACAATCTGTAACTCATCAAAGAAAAAAAGAAATGCATTAAATAAGGGCAGTAATTTAAAAATAGATTTTACTATAAATACACGATGTAGGTAACTGTATTGGACATTTCCAGAGCCATTAATCACCACACAGATTTCATGCAGGGCAGAATTATGCAGCACTCTATTATGACGGCAAAAAAACCACCTCCAATTTGAAAGCACAAAACCTGACAACTCTGGCTACAAATTGTATTTCCAGAACAGACTTTTAGCTACCTGTGTGTGTCAGGGGGCTTCCAGGTTTCATGGAAGTTCCTGTTTCACAGTTATTAGCAGGACAGGAAGCACCAGGGTTCGCAGTTGTCGCAGCCTCGCTGCTCCTGGCCTGGGAATGACACGTGCAGCGGCACGGCCGGGATGTCTCTGCCTTCCTGTCCTCCTTGTCCCAGGAGGAGCTCAGCACGGATTTCTCTGGGGGACACAGGCATTTGGCTGTCACTAAAACCACTCAGGGCTCTACAGAACCAGACTAGAAGAACAGTGAAGGTGAAAGCTCAGGTACCAGTTGTAAACCCGGTGTCTCTACAAAGCTGCCCAAGTTCCCACCACCCTCTGAAGAACTGCAGCTCTTCAGGCTGTAAAACCCCTGCAGGAATGAAAACCACCTCTCTCCTTCAATTCCATCCACATAACTGCAACCCACGAGGATTTTCCTCCAAAGCTCCAACAGCCAAATAATTCCCTTATGAGATCCAAATCCAGCTCAGCACTACTGGCCATCACTGCTCTGTGCTGCCAGTAAGGTACATGGACAAAGACCTGAAATCCAAGGCTGATAAGTTAAATCAAAGGCTGATAAACAGCAGCAATTTTGGTAACAAAAGTTGTGCAAACAGCCACTAAGACAACTCACCATGCAGAGACTGCTGCCATGATAATGCAGAGCAAAGTAATGCCAAGCTTTTCCCACTTCCTGTAGGGCTCTCCAGCAAACAGTGCTGTCTGGTATTTAAACCTTTCACGATCTTTAAGGAGAACAACAAGAGCAAAGCCAGAATGAAGAGAAAGCAAAGCAGGTGTCTTTAGCTCACCTTGGAAATAACTTCTAAAAATAGGTCAGGACACCTGCTGTCCTGTGACAAGTAGAAAACCAACCCCCACAATCACCTTTAATAATAATAACAGCCAAACCATTTGTCCCACGGTGAAAAAGATGTTTCAAAACGGTTAAAGACCCTTAAAAATGTTTATATGTAAGCGCAACGGCTCATTTTTAAAGACTCTGAAGAAGTGAAAACTTGTTGAAATATTACTTTATTATTCTGTTTAAGAGACATGTTTTATGAAATCATTGCCCCCTCAAAGATATATACAACTTCTATAACACTATATCTAGATAAATAACCATACATATTACACAACATACAACTTGATTTTTAGTTTAAAAGCTCACAGATCCAAAACGTACCTCAGCATTCCCTAGGCATGCTCCAGATATTGTACAGCACAGAGAATACAGAAACTGGAATTCCAAATAGTGGGAAATGCTCTTAGTTTAGGAAATGTCAGTGTAAATTGTACTCACAGCATTCATCATAGCCAGCTGGGAGGGGTAAGCCTTGCAGGGGAAGAGGATCTTCACCCCCCCAATGGTGTATTCTGCCCCCTCAGAAGGCATTGCCACTTTTTCCTCCCCTTTACTTCAGGTTTAGAACTGCAATTAAAAAAAAATACTATTAGCAACCCAATAGCAGCAACCAGATAAAGCCTGAAACAACATATAACAACAAATAAAAACATGGAGGAGCAGTTAATCTGGTAATAATTCAGGAGAACAGAACTGAAATGCAGGAATTCACACCCCATATCAGCAGTTCTGACTTGGTCCTCCTTACAAACAAGAGCAACTTGCCACCAGCTAATGAGAAACATCAGCAATTCAAATAAAACCATGATGAACTGCACACACCAGTTCAGATTCCATCAGCCAGACTGGAGATCATTGGGATAAAAACTCAAAGGCACAGGGAAAAGGTATTTTAGGATTTTTAGTTACTAAATATCAGGCAGTTTTTCAATTCTGCAGCTCCTTCAGCCTGAACTCTGAGACACTGCAAACTCCAAAGGCACAGTTGTCAACAGTAGCTTGTACCATCACTCTTTTAACAATGAAAAATAAAATTAGACTTCAAAAATGTTTAAAATCAAACACTTTTCTTCCACCAATAACACAGTAATTCCCCAGGGGAAAATCAGTCACTTTACTGTTCTGTGATTATTACCTGGAATATCTCTCACTCTGGTTAATAAGAGACAATTTCGCAATCATTCTGAGTTGAAATTACTGAACTAAAAATACTGAAGAGGTACAGATGGCTTTAAAAGAGACTATATTTTTTAAACACAGTAGTGGTGTATCCCAGATGATAAACCAACTCACTAACCTGATTATTATGTCCTCATCTGATTTTTAATAATTAAATATATGTATCCAAAAAACACCAACATACGGCACGATTCAGCTTCATCATCGACTTTCTCCACAGGAAAACGCAATCCTAAGAAAAGGAGATTGCTGGCATGAGTTTGCATCCTAGAAAGGATGGATGGAAGGACCTCCCCATGAAAAGGTTTTTCCCCAAAAACTAGGAGGGGGGAGGCTCCTTAATGGAGGATAACTCCGACTTAAGCTTGCCCGTGAGTCTGTAGGAGGGTCGGGGACACCGCAGAGCCCCCTCCGTGCAGTGTCAGCTCGGCCGGGAGGGCTCTGGGTGCCCCGGGGCTGCCCCTGAGCGCAGCCTCACCCCCAACTCGGCCCCGGGCAGAGCGGCTCTGTCTCCTGAGGAAGTGGTGCCGTTTCAACCCAGCCCCCAGAGCAGCACCTGAGCGCTGATTTCCTGTGTAGGCTCAGCCCCGGCCCCGCTCCCCTCACGGTCCCAGCAGCGGCCCCGGAGCCCCCTCAGCGCCCTCCATCCTTCCCGCCTCCGCAGCAGCCAATCAGCTGACAGGAAAGGGGCGCGCGCCGCCAATCGGCGAGCAGCACACTGCGCTGCTCCCGCCTTCCTCCCTTGAGCACCGGGAGCCAATCGCAGCGCGCCTTGTTGGCTTCCGGGTTGCACGCGTTGCTAAGCAACCGCCCATCAGTGGGGGGCCGCATTGAGAAATAATAACAATGTATTATTGTTTATATTGTATTAGATCACATTTTACATTATATGATATATAACTATATTTTTTATGTTACATTATATATAATTACATATTATACATTTATTATTGCTCTTGTTGTATTATTGGCCATTTTTATTGCCTACTATTATTATTATTATCATCAGGTTTTATTACTATTGTGTATTATTACTATTATTGTTATTATCCTTGTTATCATTATTATTATTATCCTTGTTTTAAAGGTAGTGCACAGAAAACACCCTGGAAATACATTTGGAGATAGGGAAATAAAATAATGTATGGAAATAAAAAAACAATAGTCAATGTTTTTTCAATACTGCCCCACACACAGAAGCCCCAAGTCCTTTTGGTTTTGGGAGCTATTGGGGTGTCTCAGGGTTGGGGGGTGGTTCCCTCAGGTAGAATGAATATGGAAAACTTAAAAACTGGAAAACTAAAAATGAATACAGGCAACTCCCTTTGAAATTCAGTTATACTGGTTTTTTTTATTTAAATACCACTACAGCATATAAAATTACACTTTGGAACTGAGGGAAAAAAATACATACATTTAGATTATTTACATAATTTACAGTAAGATGACAAAACTCCCCTCAGTGGGCTTGTATGGAAAAGAACAACCAACTCCAAGATGGAGCACAAAGGATTTGGCCTTCTGAGCTGCCTGGAACTGCTTTGGCCATTCATTCCTTTATTCCTTTGCACACTCATTCTCAACACCAATTTCTTTTTTAAATCTTGTCCTGATGACTTCAGAAACCTCTGGACTCATTTCTTCAAGTCTTTCTCATCACTTTTAAGTTAAAAAGTACAAGATAATCTGAGCTGCGTCAAAAACACCCATTCTTTAAAAAGCTCATTTATACAACTCATTTTTACTATTAATCCTTTTTTTTCCAAAGTAACTTTCAGACTGGTTTCAAACTCTTAGTGAAGGCTGGTTGATCTTTAAATGAAGTTCCTGATCTCACAAACTGACACGTTGACCAATGGTTTGACACACAAATAAAAAAAAAAAAGAGTTAAAACATTTTCTTAGCACTCAGTGTGAGGGTGCAAGTTATTGGCACCACTTTTTCAAGTATTCCTCAGAGTATTTTATTCCATCTTGCTCTGCAAGGCTCTGGGACAGCAGCTCATTTAACTAATTCAAATCTCCAAGTTTTCTTACCCATCATTTTGCTGTTTGCTCACCAAATTAAATACTCACTTTTCAGTGCCCCAAAACCCTTTCAGCTGTGTTGCTGTATCATCTCAGAAACTGAACAAGCCTTGAAATCACGCTCAGTTCCACTGGGAATTATTTCCTGATCCCATCAGCCTCAAAAGTTTTCACTGGAAGCAACACGAGCCTCGGGAAAGAATTTTCTCCTCAGCTGTAACTGAATCAAAAGGATGAAAAACATGGATTTCTGCTCCAGCTCCTCAGTGCACTCTCACAGCTTTTCCAAATTTAGGCACCGTGGACAGTGGGACAAGCTCCAAATGAACTTGAGCTGTTCCTAAACCCCACTGACACTCATGTTAATGATTTCAATGATGGTGTTTTCCACACACTGGCACAGCCGAACGTCGGGGTCCAGGCTTGCCACGTCCCTGGACCAGCTTTTGGTAGAGGAGTCTTTACAGAGTCCTGAGAGATCATGGGGTTTCTCCTTTAGTTGCTGGAGACCTGGAAAATAAGGTAGAAGCAGCAAAGTACATGTAAATAAATCAAGTATTAAAGTTGTTATTTTATACCCCTAACACAGGTACATGTGATCAGATTGCAAATCTGAGCCATCACTATTTTATTCAACAGGCTTCACTCCACAGGTCACTTCTAGAGACAATTTCTTTGTCATTTACCTATGTCTGACTCCTTTGGGGTTTTTTAATATTCCTTTTCAATTCTTTCAGGATGAATATCCCAGCATACACAGCAGCAAGAGACCTTTTATTACATGAGCAGAGCATCTGTCTTTAGATCAAAAAAAAAAAAGAGACAAAAACCCACTCAAGATCAACTGATTACAGCCAATCCCTCCTCACACAATCACTGTGGATTTATCAACCATACCACATCTAAGTCTTCATCCAGCAACTTTGACTTTGCATTTCCAACAGATGAGGAAGATTTCCAAGGCCACTGTGCCTCAGCTGAGGGGCTGAGATGCCCTTGTGTTCCAAAAACATGCTCATGTCATTAATCCTTAGCCTACAAGGGCAAGTTCTCTGCACAACACTTGCATGCAGGGATCCATCTTGAAATGATACAGGCAGGGAAATGAAAGTGACGGAAAAGTTTAATAGATTAGTACTTTAGATTAGTAACATCTAAATTCTCTTCTCTATCCATCAAATCCACCTCTCCCTGTTCCTTCTATATTTACAAGCAGTAAATTCCATAAAGCATTCCAACCCCATTCAAACTTCTGAAACATCACCACGAGTTTCCCCCTGGGACCACGATGTTATTCCTGAAATAAAGGCACTTCACTTACGAGTGATGATGGGGTCGAAGTCCCGTGTCTGTGTAGCAACATCAGAGGCACAAACTTGTCCTATTTGGATCAGCAGAGACATGATATCCTCATAGAGGGGAGGAAAGGCTTGGCAGAAGGACACCAAACAAGGCAGGGTTGGCATGAAGAACACATAGCGCTTCGACTGGGTCAGAACTGCCAGAGAGAAATGAAATTGTTATAAAATCCCTGTCAAAACCTGTTGTTACATTTACAATATTAATTCTCACAGGAGTGGCATTTAGACAAAACTGCATTTAGCTTAGATAAAACATCCTGACTCAGGCAACAAGGAATTTGGGGGCTGGAGCACTCACCTGTGAGCAGGGTTCCCATCACGTTGATGGCTAACCGAGCCACACTGAGGGATTTGGGCAGTGCATACTGGATACACAGATAGGAAAGTAACTGGATGGCAAATATCTGGCAAGCAGGTGAAAGGCAAAAAGAGAAATAAGCAATAAAGTTACAAATTGCTTGCACTTTCTATCCAAAGCTCTTGATGAAAATTACAAGTTAGTAAATATTCTCTACCTTACCGAGAACTTAGAGCTGAAAAAGCCTTAATAACAGTTATTCTGATTTTTTTCCCTGCTAATCTTAAGAAAAATAACCCACACATACATAACATTAATCAAAGTGACAGCGTTAGTGTTTCAGATTCTCCCCCACAGACACAGTTTGTTCCAATGTTAATGGTGAGCAATAAAACATCACACAACTTCCAACCCCACCCTTGTAAAAGTTGTTTGGGTCTGGTGTGTTCTAGTTTTAACCTTAGCTGAGTGTCTTCTCATCAGCAGGAACTTAACACTGAGAAGGGATTAAATAAACTATAAAGTTGGCTTGATGTGGCAAATTGGCCTAGTGGGAGGTGTCCCTGCCTATGGCAGGAGGGGTTGGAATTAAATTATATTTAAAGGTCTTTTCCAACACAAACCATTCCATGATTCTATACAGAAACAGAGGAAACTGTAGCCCAACAAATTCCAGTTACCTGCAATGCCAGGCCTTTACTTTAAGGTGAAAGTGCTACAAATATTACTTGAATAGCCTGGGCAAGTTAGAACAGGATATTTTTAGTGACTGTTTTCTCTCCTCAGGATTAACTGCCCCCAGTGATCCCCAAACCAGGTGAGTGTACAGTACCTGTTTTTCAAGTTCAGGCTGGGCAATGAGCTCTGGAATGAAATCCAGACAGATGTGCATGGATGGAATCCCTGCCACTGTCAGTGCCAGAAGTTCACATGGATAGCCCTGTGTGATTAAGGACAGAGATGTGTCAATGTGTCACAGGCTGGGTACAAACCCAGGGTCTAGATCAGTTCTTTGCCCTCAACACTCGGTGTATTATTTGCACAGAAACCTTCCTTCCACTCCCCAAACACAACCAGACTGCAGTGACCCTTTCCTTCCTTGTCTTTCCCGTGTTCCAAACTTCACCATCAGCCCCAGTTTGCTCATTTCACAACTGCACCGTAATGACTTTTTTAGTACTTAATCAGTTCCAGGTCAAGGCAAATTAACTCCTTGTAAAGAGTCTGCCATCTGGCAAGGAGCATTAAACATGCATTAAAGACACATTTATATTTTTAAAATCGCTAATCTTTCCCCTCTTTTTTTTTTTTTCTTTTTTGAAGGTGCACAGCTGCTTTGGCAGGGACAACCTTCCTCCTTCCACTGCAAAGAGATAAACTGTGCCCTAACAAAAGGGAAAGATAAGATATTTACACTGGAAGCCAAATTAGTTTTGAATAATGGGAGCACTGATTTAAACACGTGGCCAGAAAAATAACCCACAGAAGAACATGGAACAAGTAATTAGAAGATGATTAGGGCAGTTTTCCTTGGCCTAGATGGACAAGCTATAAAAAAGGGCAGAGGTACAAACAAAGTATATGTTTAATGATGAGGAACAGGCATAGTTTAAGAGTCCAAACACTGGAACAGGGAGGAAATAAAAGTACTAGAAATTTGGTGGGACAGGAGCAGAGAGGTGGATCATTATCATTTCTGAGGACACAAGGACAGCACTCAGCATCTGTGACCACTTCACTTGGCTCCTTCCCAACCCCAGGAACAACAACAGAACAAAAGCAGTGCAAGGCAGACCTGGAAGTGCACGAGTTTGACGATGTTGGGGTCAGCAATGTACATCTGGTGCAGCAAGCAGCAGATGAGGCACTGCACCTCCCTCAGGTTACACAGCAAACCCTCCTCTTCCTCTGCCTCAGCACCCGTGGGACTGTGGGCACCCAGCAGCAAACCATCCGAGCTGCTGCTCTGGCCCTTCTCCTCCTCTGTGGGCAAGCAGATCTCCAGAAGGATCTGCACAGCAGCACTGTCCTGGGGAGAAAATAAGCCACAGAACCAGTATAAAACCCCCAGTGAAATAAGAAAAATCAAGCACAGAATAATCACAATTTAAGAAACAGAAGGCTCTTGGGTGACCAGGATGTCTGGCTACAGAATTTTTAAATGTAGAATGAAAACACTCAGCTCAAGAATCACAAATCCTGTAGAACATTAGAAAAAAACTCAGCACTTTATCTCAATTGAGACTCCAAGGAAAAAAAGCTCAAATCCAACAGATAATCATATTCACTGATCAAATGGGTGAATTCATTGGAATCTTGTTTAGAAATTAAATATCCAGTGGGCCTTTAAAGCATCCAGAGAAGAGAAAATAAGCACATGGCCCTATAATTCACAGAATTCAAGGGAGACCACACTGCTCATTTAAATAGAAAACTTCCTATTAACTCAAAAATCATATTATCATGGGAACTATCCATGTGACATTCTTCCAGACAGAGGGATGAAGGGGCTGCCTGTGGAACAGGATTCCTCAGCAGTCTCCCTGATGTGAAGGTAAGGAAGTGAACCAGTCTTCAGCCTCCCACCCCACAATGCTGCTGCTGCTCTGGAATAACACTGTGCAAACAATCAGGCACAGGTTTGTCACATTTATTTGTGTTTCACTGCTCCAAACCCAAGGACAGAAAGAGCCTCTGGGATAACACAAGCAACAAGGCAAAAGGGCTGGGAAGCAGAACTGTTCTAACAGAGAAACCACTGCCCAAGCAGCAAACCAACACAGCACTTCAGAGCAGGATACAGAAAAAAGAAAATGTTTAATAATCTGAATACAGAGGCAGTTTTCTTTTCCATGGTAAGAGAGGTTGGCTAAAAAAGAAATAAATTGCCTCCTTTTTTAATTTCCTACCACTGTCTTTCCTCACATTGCTTGATATCCATTTCTTCCCCCTTACCTGAGCAGCAAGCAAAGCATTTTTTAGTTCTTCTCTTGTAACTTCTGGGGCCTCTGGACCCATTGCATTGTTTTGGGATGGCCTGATGTCCTGCTCTGCTGTTTCTTTGAGGTGAGAGTTGAGGTAAGCTTTGGAAGCAAGGAGATACCCATTCAACATGTGCAAAATTATATCCATCAGGGGAGGGCTCCTGATACGGGAACACAGGATAAAATAAAGACATTTCAGTAGGCAGAGCAATAAACAGTGATAACATGAACAAACTAAAAGCACTCCCAAGGGCTCAGCTGGGAGTCTGGTTCAAAGTAAAGCTTTTTTCCCTAACCCACCAGAAGTTTCCATCCAGTCTCACTTCCCTCATGTACAGACGTGGAAATACACACTCTGCCAACACAAGGAACTGCTGAAGGGCCTCACTTCTGATGAACAAAGAAAACCTGAGAAGGGTCAGATGCATTTAGAATAAGGAAAAATGATTATCTGAATGATGGGGGCAAATAAGGCAGAGCAGCTGAGCTGCTGCCGTAACACTGAGAGTTTTGAGGTCACACTGCACTATAAATCTCCCTAACAGTTTGAGAAATGTAGGATTTTCAATTTACATCCAGGGCTGGAGGGACACACATTTAAATATTTCACCTATGGGCTGGGGATTATAGATGTCATTAAGAGAAACTCAAAGTCTAGAGGAGTTGGAGCAACTCCCATGAAAATCGGATGCACAGCTCAGTTGCTAAAGGGTGGGGGGACACAGATGCATACAAACAAGAACATGAAAAACAAATCAAGCTGACTATTGGCCATTTATTATGAACAAAAGGATAATAAAAAAGGGGAAAAATAAACCACAACTGACAGGAAACGTGAACTAGAACACACAAGGAATAAAGCCAGGGGCTAAAGGACATTTAAAACCATTCTTTTTAGAACAACAGATGCCATTTTCCTCATTACTCTGAAAAAGCAGAGTTGTAATTCACAAATTCTGACTCATTGTTAATACTCATTATTCCATATTCTCCTTAAAAGCTGGTGCATTGCTATTGATTATGATCATTTTCACTACCTCAATTCTCAGCTTATCCTTCTGCATCAGAGCCAGAAAGCAGCACTGCAGCTCCTCCTCTGGCCCCACTGGCATCTGCAGGAACCAATTTCTAAGTACTGCTAAGAATTCCTTGGGAAATGAAGCAAACCTGCCTTTGTCACCTCCATCAGGCACCCACTGGCAGAAAGTGGTACCCAAAAAGATGGTTCACCCACGGGCCCCAGAGGGGTGGGCAAGGACGGTGGGAGGATGTCACAGCTCCGACCTCGGCCACCAGCACGTGGCAGCAGCCATTTTAAACCTGCTGCAACCTCTGCTCACTGCACACCCACACACACAGAGCCAAAATGGATGGCCTGTGGCCAAACCCCAAAGTTCCCAAGCCACAGCTGGGTGCCCAGCAAGCTCCCAGAAGCTCAGGGAGGAACACACTCACCTGTGGACTCTCTGGTCACACCTCAGGACAATCAGGGGGTCAATCATCAGATCATTCTGGGTGTATTTCTGCTGTCGGACTATTTTTCCTGAGGGCTGCAGAGCATTAACAGTCATCACCCACAACCTAAAAAGAGAATATTTTCATGGCTTTTTTTAGTAGATAATCCATATGAGAAAAGGGATCCCTGAAGCACCTGGACATTCACTTAGCTCTATTTTTCTAGGCCCATGAAGGAGTAAAAACCCCACAGTTCATTTGCAGACCTTGCAGTTAACCAAGACACAGCTGACTTACTGGAATTACAGAAACCAAACTGTTTTCACTGCAATGCAGCACCTACTTCACTAAAAAAGGCATGTTTTTACCAAAGAAAGTTCATGTTTCATCAGTAACTCATCATAAACAATACACACTATAGAACCATACTCCTGTATTTTAGGTCAGCTGGTGACTTCCTTTCCCCTGAGAACAAGAACCACCTTCCTTTTAAATGCAAAGGTTCAAAATTTCAACAGAACAAAAAGGAATGCAGCTGCAATACATTCCATTCAGTCACAACCTCCAATTTCCCAGGTAATTCCCATTGTGTCACTATTCATAAAACAGAAAGGGGTTGGAACTGGACGACCTTTGAGGTCCCTTCCACCATAAACCATTCTATGATTCCATCTGCAACAAGGAAGCAAGGAGCATTTTGATCCCACCTTCTGGGCATCACAGTGTTCAGGACCATCCAGAGTTTATTGACAGCCTGCAGGATGCCCCGAGGGACCCCAGCATCCAGCAGGCAATTCATGTTTGATGTCAACACCTCTGCGTAGGGGATCAGTTCCCCAGCCGAGAGCAGTGTCAGGTGTTCCAGGATCTGCATCAGCTGGGTGTGGTTTCCAGGCAGCATGGAAAAGGCTGGAAAGCAAAGACAATGGAATCTTGGTAATACTGGACTTCTGACATTTTTTCTGCTGGGCAGCAGAACATTTTGGTTTTATAAATCCAGCATGACCAATACGCTGCCAAATTCACCGTACTCCAACAAATTCGGAAAGAATGAACTCCAAGGGAAGTTATTTACCTTCTTGCAGCTGTTTGGGAGAGTGGTTCTTGGCAATGTTGGTGAGGAGCATCCTCCTCAGCAAGGCATCAGTGCCTGTGATCTGCTCCTCACAGATCCAGTCGTCCACGATGCACAGGTGGGGGTAGTTGGTGGCGAGGAGTCGCAGCAGAGCAGAGTGTAAACCTTGAGGGGACATCAAAAGAGTTCACAGCTTAGATCTGGGCAGCTGCACCTTCCCCCTGCACACACCTGTGCCCTTCAGTTCAACCACAGAATCACTGCCAAGGAGCTCAAGGAGTTTCTACACTCACAGCCTGATATTCCAAAGCCAACAGAAAGGAACTTTCGGAAAGTTACCTGTAATAATTCAGTCTGGAATAACTGAACATGCTCGGGCAAGTCCTACTCTAAAACCTGCCCTAGGTAGGTAAGGCCTACTCTAAAAAGAACTCCCTTCCTCACACTTTCACTATTACTGTTTAAACATCTCTAACCTTGCTATTTACTGATAGACTTGAAAGGAAAGAGAAAGGAAGGCAAACAATGAAAGAAGCAACAGCCACTGAGCTGGAAACACTTCCTGCCTCCCCCTTCATGCACATCAGACCTTCACACACAGATTTACCTCCCAGCTCCTGCTGCAGCCCCTGGGCCTGCCTGATGAGGTACTTGATTGGAATCTGATCCATTAACGCTGAAGAGTAAGACTTGGGTTTCTTCTGCATGGCAGCTACAAGAGAACAGGACAAGAAACCAGTTACAGCTGGAACAAAGTGAAAATGTAGAGAACTTGTCTCTATATTATCCAGGTAAGAGAGAGAAAATCCCAAATAACACCTCATTCCTCTTAAGGTATTAAAACAAGCTCTTCAGGAAACTATTTCAGTGAACATTTCCATCTAAAGATTTCCCCAATATTTTAGATTTGTTCTCAGTATTTCCATTTGACAAAGCCCAGGTGATTTTGAGGTCACAGCTCAGATTGCTTTTTTTTTTATTCAAGGTTTTTTATTCTTAAAAAACACTGGTTACCAGTTGGTACCTGGAATTCAAACTGTCAGGACACACAACAGCTTGTAGTGAGGTGGAAATTATAAATGCAGGGAGAACTCTAATTGGCTTTACAGTATTTCAGGCTTTCTTAAATAACATGAACTGATGATTACTGGAAGTTTTACCCCTTAAAAAGGGCTTATAAATACACCCATCAGATATAAACACTCCATTTTAACTGGAGTTTAACTCTGTCAATAAACCACACAACATTCTTGTAGAATTTCAATTTCAATGGTAAAAAAAAGCATCATTCAGTATTATCAACTATAAAGCTGCCAGCCCAAAGAAATGTGTGTGCAAGTTTGATGACAGGTGAATAAATAAACATCTCAATTAATTATGAAGTCTTTTTAAATTGTTGCTGTTTTCATTAGATGGTCACAACTATTTCTAGTAACTTTTTGGCCAGGTTGGACCTTCTTTCATCTGGAAAACAAATTACTCAAGCACAGAGTTTTAGCAGAAACTTTATCTCCTGGATTTCTAAATCAATATGTTTACGACAAGAATCCAAACTTTTTATGCTTGAATCTGAGAGCACCGTGATTTTTTCCTCCCTTAGCATCTGATTTTCAGCTAATTTGTCTCCCCCTGATGCTCTCACACATACCCAGAATCTTTGTGTTGGCCAGAAGTGCTTCCTCATAGGACAGGACATAGTAGAGGACGAGCAGTTGTGTGGTGATGCTGTAGCGCTGAGTGAGACGGGTATTCTCCCCCTGTACAGAAAACCACACACAAAAGTCATGCTGCACTCCTGCTCCTTGAGAAAACAGGGATTTGCCTACAAATATGAACACAGCACTAACAAGAATCACCTCAAAACACGTGGTTATCACTGCAGCAGGAGGCAGCTCACAGGCAGTAAAGACAAAAGTGACTTAGAGAATGTGTCGCTCACACCCAAAATCCTGAACCCACGGATTTCACACCCAAGTACATCAAAGACCCAAAGGAATCATTTACCCCAGAGAGGCCCTGGAAAACGTTCAGTATCTCCTGTTCTGTGACAGGCTGGTTTGTGGCCTCAGGGTTGGATTTGGATGCAGGAGTCAGAATGGAGTTGATGTAGACATCAATAAGGGGGAGCAGCTGAGGGTGGAGAGGGGTGGTGGTTTCACAGAGCTGCCGGTAGATCCAGTCCTAGGAGAGAACATCCCATGGTGTGAGCAGTCACCAAACTGGAGGGCAGTTTGTTCTGCCTGCAAGTACCTCCCCCTTCAACCAGTTACAAACACTATAACTAAAGGAGGCTTTGACTTTGAAAGTGTAATATCAGTTCTGAGTTGGTCATAAGCTGGGTATCCTGGACCCTGCTCTGGACAGACTCACAAATAAAGCTTGTCCTGGCTGGAAAATCATTCTGACTAAAATTTTTTTAAGCACAGATGGTGGGGGGAGAGACAATGAATGTATTATTTTTAACTTCACTCAGCTGTGGTCTCTGGATTACAGAACTACAGTTGAGAACTCTAACTTAATGCACAGATCCTCCTTAAATTACACGGTAGTGGGGTGTAAGATTGATCAAGAATCCTGCTCCTGTAATTCAACCAAATAACCCGGTTAACATCCAGAGCTCTGAACTGAAACAAAAGGAAGGTCATACCTTAATGGACACTTTGTGCTTGGTGAAGGAACGACTCTTCAGCAGCTGGTAGATGCAGTGAATGGGTAAGAAGCCAGTGATGTTGGCACTGAGGTTGCCCGTGACAGGCACTCGGACTGCGTGGGCTGTGACAACCTAAGGGGAGGGTACAATTAACACAGGAACACCACAGATCTCCCCCTCCTCCCAGTGCACCAGGGGACAAAGCCACACAGCTACAGCCCTTCCTGGCATTTCCTCATTCTTGGTGGTTTGGAAGTTGAATGGAAAGGAATAAAGGGAAGGGAGGGGGAAAAAAACCCTCGGCTGAAAATACCTGTTCAGTGAAAATCTCCTGTGTGAAGATTGTCTTCATTCTGCTGAGCGAGCTGGGCTTAATTACAATCTGAAATTAAGAACAAACTACTCAGAAGTGCAAGTTTTAGCTTTCTCATAAGCAAGGACTGCAAATTTATTTTATAAACTGGTAACTTTTAGCCTTTTCAAACGGGATAGCAGGAAAACATTCACATCAATACTTCAAGTGTCAAACAAAAATATTTTACAATGTCACAAGTTCATCACTCCATGTCTCCCTTATCCTAAAAAACTCTCTACCCAGCTTTTGCCTTTGAGACATTTTTCATGACAGTAAATTGTTGGTAATTTGCTGACATTAATTACTACATGTATATATATTTCTTCACTTAAAATAAAAAGTTTGCAGCTCAGTTTGGAAACTACTTCAGTTCATCTTCTAAGGAGTTCACTCCTTGCAAATAATGGCTTGAACAAGTCAGCACTTTTTGGAGGCACTTTTATCACAGCATTCCTCTGTATCCAGAGGCTTGACTAACTTAATGTTTTTCCAGAGCAATTATTGGATAACTACTTATTTTTTTCGGGTTATCTTTGCTTTAGGTATAACAGCCAACCTAAAGTTCTTTCTATCAGAACTAAAGGAAATACAAAAGCACAAAAACACAGCAAAAAGCTGATTTTAACCTTCATTCCCAAGGTGGAGCAGACCAAGTCAATGATGGCACTGAGCTGGTTACTGTGGAAATACATGGCCACCAGGAGAAGCATCTCTCCAAACGAAGCAGACACACCAGAAATGCTGATGATAACAAAGGAGAAGAGTTAGTTTCCAACAGGACATCAGTAAATGTGAGATGATTGCAACCATTAAATTAAAACCAGTCTGCTCTCACCTTTCAAAGTAGGCTTCTTCCTTTATCATCCAGCTAAGCCACATCACCATGAGTTGCTCCTGTTCTGGGGTGCTGCACAAAGGAAATCCAGGAAAGATCATTTAAAAAAAGAAACAGCCCTCATTTTAATAAACGTTACTACCAGAAAAGCCACTATTTGAAGAGTTTTCCAGGAGGCTTTTTGTCCCTTTCTCTTTAGCATCCAGCAGCTGATAACAGTGATATTTAGCACAAGGGTCAGTCCAAGTGCCAGGGAACTTCCTGTCTGGGGTGCAGCCAGCAGAGAGCTACACTCCTTAAATATCTGCACTGCTACTCTTTTGAACAGGGTTCTTTAAATTCTTTAAAGAATTTAGCCATCAACTTGCTCCATGGAAAAGTGCACTAGTCAGGCCTACTTCACTCTTCTAAAACTAAATCTTCAAACTAAGCTGATGCCCTTCTCTCAAAAGATTTGCTATAAACAAGAGGGAGAACAGAGTGAAATATCCCTTAACTCATTACAGAGTGAGACAAATCCCTTCCATCAACATACAGAGACTTATATAAAAATGATATAAAAATTTATATAAAATTAGGGGAGAAAAATTGTGCAGCTTAATGGTGCTAAAGCAGTAAAATCTTTCCAAAGCTCCTGCTTCACTGGGAGGTACCTGACCAGGGTGGAGAAGGCCAGGAGCATGCAGAAGGACAGGGACACGAAGCGGACACCAGCAGGAGTGGCAGGAGGGCGGCTGGTCATGAGCTGCAGGAGCTGCTCAGCTTCTTCATCAGTTGGCCTGGACAGGACAGAAAACAAAACAAATTCAGTTTGTGATTCAATTCAACAGTGAAGGTATTTCCAATCTCATCACAGTGGTTAAAGACAGAATTTTCCCAATTACTGACTCTGTTCATCAAGTTGCTAACAATGAGTATTGACATTAGCTGGTAATTCTCACTGGACTTAAAGAAATAAAAATCTCTGTTAGGAGACAATAACAGTGGGGAAACTCTCCCGGGATATCATCTTGCCTAGCAGTACAAAATACCCAAATTAGAACTAGCAATGTGTAAAGATGCTACATTAGCATGTTCTAAAAAAGTAAAAGGAATAGAAATTCAAAACTCATACGATGATGGAATAACCAGCTACTTTCTCCTCTCCACACTGCTCCAACCACGTGGGCTTAGACTTATTTTAAGAAGTCTGCAGAAGTGAACTGGCAGCAATGAAGAGCCTCCCCTGGTACTGAGATTGGTGAGTGCTGCTTTGTCAAGGGCACAGTGGCACTGAGACACAGCTCCTGGGAGAAGTGCCCACAGCCCCAAACCTCTGCTGAGATGAGAGACAGACCTGAACAAACCCCAGAGCAAGAGAAGGGTCATTACTTGAGCCCAGCAATGCCCATGAGGGCGCAGTAGAGGCGTAACAAGGCGCTGGCCTTCACCACGTGCTCCTCCTTCAGCCCTGAGTACACGGACACGTTGGGCTCCGTGTCAGCATCAGCCTCCTCCACAATGTGGGTGCTGCGGACCGTGGGCAGGATCCCCATGAGCTCCAGGAGCAGCTGCCTCCTCATCTGCCACAGCACAGAACTGATATTGTCTCTTTTTCTCTGTGTGAGAGGTTAAAAGGTGAGAACAAGCGCGTGAAATCCATCCCAAACAACACAAAACTCATCCCGTCAATGTATTAGACAAGAGCTTCCACAATGGTGAAGTCAAGGTTGCTTTCCTTTAATTGTTTTTTTACAGTTTTCAGCACCAGGGCAACAGGCAGCACATGATTGTACCACAACAGCTTCTTACACCAAAACACAAGTTTTAACTAAGTCCACTAAGAAAGTCAAGGTGCACCTTCCCACTGTGAACACTGAGGGAAGTGTTCACTGAGGGTGAACATGTTTATCAGGTAAACATTACATACAATTCCCTGATTTCCAGGCCTAAAATCCTCTCAGAGGAACAACCAAACAGCTGCTGCCTTCAGGGACACCATTTATAGACCTGATGGTCCCATAAAAGGAGGTTGCTCTGTGAAGGTTCCTCCTTAAACAGGATTTATGTGCATTCAGACAAATGTGGGTGCCCACACCCAGAAGGGTTACAAAAAGCTACCTGAATATATTTTTTAAAGCAGAATATCCAAAGATTTTCATACCTGTTGGCCATTTCGGATAAAAGTCCCAAACCAAGTTCGAACCTTTGCATTTGTTCCAAGTAGCAGCCCACTGACAAAGCACACCAGGTCACTCACTCCATCATCTGAAGATTCGTTTTTGGTGTGATCCAAGGTCAAAGCCACGCCAAGACCTGGTAGGTGGCACTCTTCCACCTAGATAAAATCATCTTTGTTGGTTACAAAGCTCTTATTTATAATTAAAGGGTCATAGTTACGATCCTCATGCCAGACTCACCACCATGCCCCGGACCCTCAGGGCTTGGGAAGGGTTCATCTTGCACAGGTGGCGAAGGGCTTCCGTTCTCCGCCGGCCTCCAACGCTCTCCTCATCCTGCCGCTCCCCGTTCTTAATCAAACCTCTGCAGACTTAAATATCCAACAGGAGCTGTCAGGAAACCTGCCCTTTCCAACAGAAAGCCACACACTGGCACAGGTTGCCCAGAGAAGCTGTGGCTGCCCCATCCCTGGAAGTTTTCAAGGCCAGGTTGGAGGGGGCTTGGAGCAACTTGGGGTAGCGGAAGGTGTCAGTGTTGGAACTAAATACCTTTAAATTCCTTTCCAACCCAAACCATTCTGTGATACACCCAACACACCAAGCCAAGCTGTTCTGTTCAGCTCACCATGATCTATCAGCTGGGCCACACAAACCTGGTTCAGGCAAGAACTCATGAGCTGCCTTCTAGAAGCAGAACAAGGAACTGGTTGCTCTCCCCAGATAAATTACAGGGTCATTACAGATTTATGCATCACCCAGTTACTTCTCACACCTTACCTAATGTAAACTGGGCACCTGGCAGTCCTGGAGACTGAAAACTTAGTGCCAGGTGAGGGATGCCAAACATGCACCATCAATACAAATTTTCACCTTATAAAATCTCTCAGTGCAAGGGACAAGAACTGTTAGCAAGCCTAGAGCTGTTTATTGTAGTCCCAGCCTGAGCCAACCTCTGTAACTGACCTACAGAGGAAAAGCTGTGACAAGCAGGCTGCAAAAAATGGGAATCAACATGATGGGAGGGCAACCCACCAGCATCTCTAAGTGTAAATGCATTCAAATTATATCTCACAAGCCAAACACTCTCCAGTTCAGACATGTACAACCCGTGGTTTAGAGAATTAACTGTACTGCTAGAAATCATTTCAGACCTGTAGCAGGAGCTGGACAAGAAGAAGCTGTGACTCACCCTCGTTGAAGCTGTCAGGGACATTGGCCACCAGAAGGCACAGGAACCAGGCCCCGTTTTTAACGTGCAGCAGAGCTTCAGCCACATCCACTATGGGCAGCAGGGAGGGCAGCTCTGCACGAAAAGAGGGTGTTAGAAGTCACAATGTTTCACTCTAAGACAAGTGAAACCTTGTTTTCAACACACATTTAAATAACAGGCTCAAAATAAGGAGTGGATAATCAATCTCTGATCTGCTCCTCTTTCAAAGAGCTGCACAGTGATGATGAACCTGAAATCCTCAGAGTGGCTCCAAAAGTTATTTTGTTACACTTGTAAGAGGTCAGAAAACCCTGTAAACACAGAATACCAACCTGCTTGCAAAATGCAGAGAACATCTGCTGCCTCCTCCAGGTAAACAGGACTCTCAAAGAGCTCAGAAGATTTGAGAAAAAACTCGCCATTTGATTCTGAAACCTGCAAGACAATATTTATCATCACTGAATGGGTTCTGTGAAGTGATTTGTCTAAATCTCCTTTAAATCCAGCAGACTTAATACATTAAAAACTGTCAAAAATGTACAGCTATCAATACAGAACAAGCAGGAAGGGCACCTAGAGTAAGAAATATTTACTACTGGAAATACTTCAATATGGATGGTATCACTGCTTCTTTGCAGAAGAAGGAGAAATAGCTCACTGACAATTCTAAAAACATTTGAAGTTTACACAAGGAAAATAAAATGCTGGGGTGGACAAGTGAAATATGGTGCCTAATTCCACACTGCAACAAGAACTGGATGGAGACAAGTCATAACTTCATTTTCAAATATGATTTCTGCACTGATACATCACCAAATCACATTATATTTGAGTACAGCATCTTACAGAGCCTGTATCACATAAGCAAAGACTTGGCTTGTTCTGAGGAAGAAAGACTTCCTCTAGGAAGGTGGGTTCACAAGGAATTTAATCACGAGCTGAGGCTCTGAGTTTGATGAAGCAGGTAAGGACTGAAGAGTGCTCACATCAGCACCAGAAACAACCAAACATCCCATCAACCTATCCTGAGTGTATTTTCACCAGCCTAAGCTCTACAGACATCCAGATGTGGACAAGTTTACCTTATTCATAATGGCCAGGAGCTCGCTCAGCACCAGCCGGAGCCTCCGAGGGGAATCACTGTGCTCGAATTCCAGTGTCAGTCCGTGCTGCAGCTGGGACACCAGGATGCTTTCTCCACTGCCACCTCCCAGCTTGTGCCTGACACACAATTAACAACTATTAAATGTTTCTGCAAACATGGAAATGTCTTCACTTAAAGGAAGGACATAATTCTGAAGGGGTCTCTTCTATCACGACAAAGATGGGGAAAGAGCGCTGTAAGTACAGTACATGAAACCTAATTGGGCAGATTATAAAAATTTCAGGTGCTGCTTTTTCCCAGCAGCACAAATAGTCAGGGCAGTGCATCCACATGACCTGTCTGTTCCATCCCTTACAGCCTTCCCAGATCCTCCCCAGCCGGGGCAGCTCCCAGTGTATCCCACACCCTCACCCACCGCCAGGGCTGGAGCCGGGAGAGAAGGTCCCAGGACAGACAACTAAACCCCGCTCCCTGTCAACTCCCGGGGCTTTCCTAAGAGATTATCAAGGGACACGAAGGGCAGCAACAACAGTGAGAGCTGGAAAAGCCGCACAGCGCTGGCTCCAGATCTCCGCGTTACCGGAGCTGCTGCTCCTTGCTGGCGTCCTGCTCCAGCGCGTGGAAGTCCACGGACAGCAGCGCCACGATGGAGTTCACGGCCTCGACCCCCGAGAGCAGCCGCAGGATCAGCTTCTTGTCCTGCGCCCAGCTCTGGCTCTGGTCGGCGGGCGCGCACAGCGCCATCCGCACCAGGCAGGGCAGCAGCAGCCGCAGCTCGGGGTCGCTCAGCGCGGCCAAGCGAACCACGTCCACCTTCTGCATGGCCTCGAAGGCGTAGGGGCTCACGAACTGCAGCGCCGAGCAGTCGGACATGGCGGCGGCACAGGCTCCCTCACGGCTCCCGCGCCCGCCCGCCGCCACCTCCCGCACTACCGGGGGAAGAGGGAAGTGACGCCACGGCGGGAGGGCTGAGGGGAGGGAAGGGCTGAGGGCAGGATGAGGGGCGGGAGTGAGGGGCTGGAAGGGCTGAGGGGAGGAGGAGGGGCGGGAGTGAGGGGCTGAGGGAGGACGGAGGCTGAGGAGGGTGAGGGCTGAGGGGCAGGAAGGGCTGAGAGGCGGGAGGGCTGAGGGGTGGGAAGGGCTGAGGGAGAAGGAAGGCTGAGGGGCAGGAAAGGCTGAGGGCGAGCTAAAGGAGAGGAAGGCTGAGGAGGAGAAGGCTGAGGGAATAAAGGCTGAGGGCCAGGATAAAGGACAGGAGCGCTGAGGGCAGGAAGGCTGAAGGGGAGAAAGGCTGAGGGGCGCCGCCCCCTCAATAAACCCACACCACAATCAAGGCTTCATGAATAATTTATTCCATTTGAAATTATTTTTGTTTTTGTTTTTTTTTAAAAAGTATAAACCTTTTTTTTTTTTTTTTTTTTTTTTTTTTTTTTTCGCCCCCANCGTTTCATTTCCTCGATCACAATTTTGTACAACTCAGTGTTTATGGCATTCGGCAGCAATAGTGTTTGTTCCTTTAAATCGCTTTTTATTTCTGTGTTTGTCACGATGAGCACGACGGTGGTGGCTTGGCCCAGGGCACGTGGCTGTGCGAGGCTCCCCGGCATGTCCAGCCGTGCCAGGGCAGCTCCCGGCATATCCAGCTGTGCCAGAGGCATTGGAGCAGCTCCTGGACCTGTCCAGCCGTGTTGGAGCAGCTCCTGGACCTGCCCAGCTGTGCCAGAGGGGTGTCAGGGCAGCTCCTTGGTGCGTCCAGCCGTGCCAGAGGGGTGTTGGAAAGGCTCCCCGGTGCATCCAGCCGTGCCAGAGGGGTGTTGGAAAGGCTCCCCGGTACATCCAGCTGTGCCAGAGGGGTGTTGGAAAGGCTCCCAGGTGCATCCAGCCATGCCACAGCAGTGTTGGAACAGCTCCCCGGTGCATCCAGCCGTGCCAGAGCGGCTGCCTGGTGTGTCCAGCCGTGCCATGGGGCATTGCAGCAGCTCCCCGGTGTCTCCAGCCGTGCCGGAGGGGCGACATGTCCAGTCACGAGGCCACAGGCTGCATCCTCCCAACCCGGCGTTCAGCGAGGTCCTCACATCCAGTTGACTCGGAAAAACCTAAAGCTCGATGAGTAACGTCCTGAAAAAGTGACCCTGAGGATTGTGGTAGGTCCCAAATCCAGTTTTACTGTAAATTAAGCTTTACTCCACTGAAAATAAAAAGTACACCCACAAATAATAATAAAAAAACCCCTTTAAGTACGAAGCATAGTCCTGGGTCCTTTTACTTAAAAAAAACCAAAAAACAAAAACCACACCAACAAACAAACCAACAAAAACCATAATAAAACAAAACCACCTTCCCAGCTGGAGGTTGCGAGACAGTAACGTTGTACAATGTCACCTTAATGAATGAATTCTCCAAAGAAACCCAGCTCAAAACAAGGTTTATGCAGCATTACTACCCACCGAGGCTGATATGCGGTGCCATACTGTTGTGCAGCAAACTATATGGTGCAATAGCTTTTTTTTTTTTAAAGGTTTTACTCTTATTTTTGAAAGCTTTAAAATAATGCAACGTAATATTTTGATATTACAGTATTAACAAATAGTGCTTGATTAAAGACATCGGCAAGTCTTCATAGCAACACACGAAGTTAAAATTACCATCAGAGGTAAATACAGAAATACAATAACTGACAGCTAGGTAAGAACATAGCTGAGGATTTAATTATAAATCCATTCATGTTTAATTATTTCAGAGAATGTTAGAAAGATCTAAATGTTACAGCTACTTTAAAAGGGTTGTTACAAGTACAGCTGGTGGCCTTGCTGGTCGAGCAACAGGGTTTTCAGAAACCTGATTCAAATAGTAGTGAGTCAAAGGTGACTAAAAGGCTTAAATACAGTCACATCTGGGTAAAAATACATATTTTTAGTTGGAATGGAAGGACCTCGGCTTCTTTCACTGGAGGAGATAAACCTACTTAAAGCACTGCCAGGAACATTTTCTTGCAAGACCATTTTGGAAAGCTGTAGCTGAAATTTTCAACTGTTTAAGCTTGTACTTGCTAAACAACCCGAGTTACTGGATTGTGACAATTTTATTTATACACCAGCTATTATGTGCACTTAAAATAGTTAAATGAAAGTAGCTAACAACAAAATATGCCCAATATAGTCGTTGGCTCCACGGTGCTGGCAGGTTTGATATGTACAGTGCCAGCTGTGACTATCACTCCAGAAACGGCCCTTCTGATCTTTCATAGTGGTTATAATATTATCATTTCCTTTAATTGCATTTGAGGTGGGGAGTGGGAAAGTGGCAGCTTTCACAGTAGGAGAGTTTCACAGGGAAGGCTGGTCCAGGTAACAGAATACAGTTACACCAACGTTCAGGAAGCTGATTCACTTACCTTTAGGAATACAAGTCAGCTTTAACACAAACAAAGCCACACCAAAACCCAGCCCTTGGAACTTGGTTAACTGAGCCAGGGTTAAAAATGACCACTTAGCAACAAAGCTCAAAAGGAAAAACAAAGGACATACACTTGGAAAATTCCAGTTTTAGGAGCACTTTTCCACTTCAAAAATCTCAGCCAAATGAGAAAAAAACCCTTCTGTAAGACAATAATGTGCCGTTTAATCTGCGGTGCGTCACCGAGATAAAGTCATGGACAGACCCAGTTTGGAACTCTATTTATCAAAATAGGCTAAACTTCTGATTGCACTCGTGTTGTTCTGAAGAAACGACTGAAAATTTTCATCACCAATTGTACAACTTCTTTATACAAAACCCAAAAAGTCGCTCGTATTGTATGTACACGATTCAGGGAGACTGTTCATACGAAAAGCAGCCCAGGCAGGGATTTTGCATTTACGAAACGAGACTTTTCATGAGCACAGGAAGTTTGGTAAATGCAAGCAAATTCTTCCTTGTGGAGGATTAACAGCAGGTGCACAAATGGATCTTAAAACTTGGCTCCTTTACAGGTTTAAACCAGAGACAGACAGTATTAAGACCCAGGACACGGGTTATCGTGACAGGCTCCCGTGAGCGCTGCAGGAGTTCAGTTTTTCATCTGGCAGTCAGATAAGGAACCCAGAAAAAGCATCTGCAGCTGCTCTTCAGCACCCGTAGGGGCTATTTTAGAGCAGCATCAGACATTTGGCATGTGCTAGGAAAAAGGAAGGAAACTACTGAGAAAAAATGGTGGCTGTAGCTGGAGGGAGACGTTTAGGAAAGCCTTGTGGTTTGTCGGTCCCTTCCTCGGAGAGGGCAAAGCCTCCTCGGCACATGCCCCAGCCAGAGCCTGAACACGGGATCCGGGGAAGCCCAGACACTGAGACCTGGGACCTTCACCACAGTGCCAGAAGTACATGGAAAAGGAAAGTGTTCAGGGTTTCGTGCTGTTTTTTTACTAGTGGAATAAAATCTGAATACCAGAATTCACTGAGAATCTATATACACCACATTTTAGTTAAACACACACCAATCTTAAAGTCAAGATTGACTATTTTTGCATTTGTGAAATGGCTAGAGCTGGGCTAAATTTCAGCCTTACAGGAGACTTTGGATCAGGGCAGTTTTCTTTGTGTTCTGCCCCAGATTCGCAGTTTATCACAAATGTGGAAGCAACCAATGCAGTGAGCACAGTGCCAAGAATATCCAGGGAATAACAATGCACAACAGATATTCCTGGAATATTAAAACTTGTGTCCTGGAAGTGGATCTGAGAATCTAGCCACAGCCCTGAACCATAACACAAACTTCAGCTGAAGAGTTTATTCGTTTTATTCTCACTACAAGTTAAACCACCTACAATATCACTTATATATTGCCATTGTTACTCTGGAAAGGTGTGATATAAAATGCTGTAAGACCCGGTACCTTTTCAATTTATATAAACACAGTGAACTTCATTACTGTACATGTACTCTGCAACTACAGCTTAGCTGTAAATCCCCCACACACAATGGTATGGACATTAACCCCTCTATCCCCATTAAACTGTACATCAAGACAATACAAATTTACTGTCCCCACCCACCCCTTACAAAAAAATAATACTCTAAAAGCAACCTACTGCAACTTTTAATTAAGACGATTACATATATTTTAGACCAATTGCTTTAAAGCAAGAAGGCAGTATAAACCTTCTAGGAAAATTTTTATAAAAGAGGTTAAGAAATATAAGACAATTTATACATTTAAAAACTTACAATAAATAAGAGATGCAGGCATTTTTGAATACTAAGTACTATAATCCAATAAAAGAACATCTTGATGTTCTGAAGCCATAGGTTGAAACTTAATTGTTCCTCATGTTTCTTCTCATCTCCATGCTTTTAAAATTCATTAACCATGACTGGGTACTATGGCTCATTACTCTTCACAAATACTGTGGCCGGGGAAAAATGGTTAATTTTGCTACTAAAAATGTTATAATACACTTTCTGATCATCATTCTGAAGCGTCCCCCATAGTCAGTGACTCACAGACAGCAGGGCGGTGGCTGCCCCTCTCACAAGTCAAAACAATATTTGCTGGAAGTAACAAGATTCATACCCCATCACAAACAACTTGCACTGAGAAGAATTATAACTTAGTCCTGCAGTGAAATATCCCTTTTCCTCATTTTTGTCTTGCAAAATTCAGATGAAGATCACAGCATATTCATGATAAAGTTATACAACTGATTCAGCACCACAAAATGAATTGGGAGACATGACCGTCTGTCCTGGGTTGCAGGATCACAGGTTAGCCAGGAGAGTGCATTGTACTGTTCCAGAACAAACCTGAAAAACAAACAACCTGCTGTCAGGCCAACAGATTCTCTCACCAGGATTTCACAGCCCTAACTTACTATCATTCAGCTTCTTTGGCACTAAAAACATCAAATAGGTTTGCCAACATTCTGAAATAACGTGTCTTCCCAATTATTACAAGCATCTTAAAGCTAAACTTGCTTTCAGTGGAAAGCTGTCATTGGAATTGTCTCTGCTTAATTCATGTCAAGAGGTTCATATATTAAGAAAATACAAAGGAAAAAAAAATCTGTTGTTTTCTCAACAAGTGTCCCATGTTTGTTTACATGAGTCTGGGCTCCTGCCTTCAGCATTTCAGATTTTGCACAAGATTCTGGCTTAACTATTACTGTCTTCTGTATTAGACATCAAGCTACTTGAGAAATTGTCTTTCAGACATTGTACCCAACAATGAATAGTTAAAGAAAGGCTTAGAGATGTTTGGTTTTAATTCCACTGTTCTGTGACACTTAATCACTTAGAGCACAGCAAGTTCTCTGTCTCTGGGATGCACTAAGGATATCAGCAGCACAAAAAAACTAACAGCAGGGAAAACAGCCATGGAGCTTCACTGCAGCAGCACTCCAAAGAAAGGCACACTATTCTCACAGGTGATCCATCCTACATACCTGAGCACATCAGAAGTTTGATTAGAATCAAGTGGATGGGAGTGTTTACTGTGGAGTAGCTCGTCTGATTGCACTGAAGGCACGTGGAGGTGCAAAGAGGCCTGAGAAGGAAGAAGGAAACCAGGAGTTACTGCCTCGTTCAACTACACTGTATTTTCTTCCCCCCACAATGCACCTTGCAGTCACCTTCTCTCTCTGACACACAAGCCAAACCAAATCTTATCCTTAAGCCATCAAGAAGGAATTATCAGTATGTAAAGGTTTCTTGATTTCCTCTCACACAGATCTCTCCTAAAAGCATAGTGCAACATATTTTAGGTTTGTTTTTTTAATCCCTTTGATACACTAAGTGATTATTAAAAAAGTAACTCAAGTGGCCCAAGATGTCTGGTAACACACAGACTTGGAAATTCAGTTCTTTGCATGGGACTGGTCTATTTATATGTCATATATACAACTGCTTAGTGTAAGTAACAAATCCCCTCTTCAAAATAATATCCTACACCAAAGCCACAGCTGAGCTTAGGCCAAGAGGAACTACTAATCCAGACACAAACCAGGCTGCACAAGATGTATCTGTATCATTAGAAAACAAAGCAGAGTATTAGAGATGCTGATTTGTGTCAAAAGTGAATAATGTTAATACAGAAAGTTCCTCTGTATACCCATGTATGGCCTTCAATGTGCCAAGGATGTCTTGATTGTGCCATAAAAAGATAAGGGGATCAGACAACACCCAGAGAGATGATACAATGGCTATAACTTGGCAACAGCCAACGTGGAAAAACCAGCTTTTATGCTTTGTGCAATACAGAAAGATTCACTTATTACTTTCTTTACCCAGTGATATGAGATCTGATATTGCACTTGTGCACCTCCTTCTGTACCACCACTTCCCCCAGGAGTCCAGCCTTAACCAGAGCTCTGTCCAGAAACTCAACCTGTTCTTACAAAATCCTGTAGCACAAAGCCAGAAAAAGGAGCCCAGACCACTGTGAGGAAACCATGAGCAAACCAGACCCTCCCCAACATCTGCTACTTCCACGGTTCACTTTTCTTCCATCAAAAAAAAAAGTGAAGATAAAAAGCCAAATCTCAAGAATTCCACATCCAACCCCTCCTGGAACAAAAGCAGAGCTATCCCAAGAGATAAGCAGTGACTTTGTTCAGCACACCACAGTTCCCAGCTCTGATCCCTGCAGGACAGCAGCTGTACAGTACCTTAAGGAACAAGGGACACTGATTTTGTGCTTGAGGACACGCTGACCAAAACCAGTCAGGCAAGGGACCTGCTTTGGCAGTTGACACAAAATAGCCGAGGGCCAGTGGCTGCTGCAGAATATTGGTGACTTCATCGTGGGATTCTGTGGACAGCAATCGGTCTGTGCCTTGACCCTGCAACACAACACGGAATGGTTTCCTGTCAGGAGAGCACCCCCTTGGCAGAAATTATCTGGAGCTTTTGAAATACAAAGCATCTCGAAATATCCAAGCATAACGTGACAATCCAAGTGATTCACAACTTTTCATTCCACAAAAGAAAGTCAGTAGATGGAGAAAAAGCAGACAAAACACACACACAGCTGCATTTACTGCAATAGTTACCTTGCCCATATCACCTCCGTGGGGGTAGTGGGACCCTGGAGAATGCACAGGGGATCCACCAGGGGATGCAGGAAGAATATTTATAATATCGGGATCAAGATCATCTCCAGTGTCTAACAAGTCAAAGATTCCCATTCCATCTGCTCCATCTTGAAAAAGAACAAGAGCAGTGAGTTGCTACAGTTTCCCTATGACAATGCACTCTGAAATAAGTGATCTTCCACAGCAATGGAAACGGCTCATTAGAGAAAACCCAACGCACGAACCATTGTTTGTGTTGAAGGCCAGGTCCAGGTTCTCTGTGGTGTAAGTTGAGGAAGCCACTTGCACAGAGGCAGACGTGGGGAACACCAGGATGTGGGTGCAGGACGTGTCCTGGGGGGTGTTCAGTTGGGATGTCTGCATGTTCAGGGTGGTGCTGCGCCCGAACACGGAGCCCGTCGAGACCGAATCTGTGGGGACAGACCAAGTGTTTCCTCAGTTCTTCAAACCCTGCACAAGCAGCTCCTGTGCCAAAACGAGACAGAGCTCCCCCAATACCTGGCATGATAATGAAGGATCCCTGTGGTTCCATGGCCACCAAGCAAGCACTGAGGATGCTGGGAGAGTCTGCAGCAGAGATCCCACACATCCTGCACATGTCTTTGAGCCTCTTGCTCAGGGACTGCAGGTTCCGGCGGCTCAGCAAACAGCTCCAGTCTGAGGGGACAGAGGACACAGGTTTGTCTAGAACAGCTCTTGCTGCACAACACAGACTTGTATTTTACTATCATAGTGTGTGGTACAAACTGGACATCTGTTAATAGACAATACACAAAGCAACTCCAAAATTATTTAGGTTGTCTTCCAGAAACAGGGACAGACACTTGATGCTATTGAAGAATTCAAGCTTCAAATTAAGTTTCCGACTCTAAAAAATGCTAATGTTACCTTTTAATTCCCCATGTCCTATTCTTCCTAAGCGGCCTATTACGACTCTCCATGGCAAAGAGCTCATCTGCACAAGTCCCAGGCACCATTCCCAGAGTTTCTGAAGGCCAAGTCTGCGGGCAGAACCCTTTTTCCTGCGAGCTCTAGAATTGAGAAAGAAGGGAAAACAAAGCTAAAACCCACCTGCAACAAGTCTTTATTGGCACATTTGGAACTTATGAATTGAGCAGTTTGGTTCTCACCTGTTGGGTACATCGATGTTGATGATGCAGGTTTCTAACTGCTCCCCATAGAGGTCTGTGCAGGATGCAAGAAGCCATCTCTGATCGTGGGACAAACAGTAGCCCACAAAAAGCACGTTGTACTTCTGGCCAGCTTCTCCAAAGGTTTCTCCCAGTTCTGTTTGCTTGTCCTTTACTGGGGCCAGTATGAACGGAGGGGTGTAGAGCCGAATACACTCAGGTCTCTGTAAAGGTGACAGAACAGACAGTGAAGTTTTGGGCAGCAATTCCTGCAAACAGCTCCACCCAGTTACACTTTTGGTAAACAGGGACCTCTCTCCTATCTCCATCTTTACACAAACCCTCAACAACACTCACATCAGGGCTCTTGAGGGCAGTTTCCATGGCTAAACCTGGGCCAAAGCCAGTCAAGGTTTTCACATTGGTGGAAGTTGGGAGAGGCCTCCGACACTGAGTGAAAGCTGAGAACGCCAAAGATTTTAAATGCTGGGTGTAAATCTGCCGGTCTTCGTGTTTCACAGGCTGGAGCAGGTACTGACATGGGACAATCTGGAACAGATTGGAGGAGAGCAAAATAAATCACTGTGTCATCATTAAATGGCTTTTGAATAGAGTTTGGGTAGGCTGTTTTTGAATTTTACTTGGGAATCAAATGTCTCTGGTTCTTGAGTCACATTGGCTCACCTGCACAGAAATTATGTTCTTGATGTTGGGAGGAAGAACCTGAACCATCTCGAGGAAGCAGCGCAGAAGTCCAAGTGTCCACAAACTGGATGAGCTGCTGTTCTCATCCTTTTTTTCATATGTGAAAGGATCAATGATGTAAACTACAATTGCAGGTGGATAAGTGATAGCATGTGAATCTCCATCTGTGGGGACTCCGACTTTATCACGATCCATAGTGCTGCAAAGGGAAGTTCAAAACCAGTTACAGAAAGCTGAGTTTTATAAAGATTTGTTTTTACTTTAAAACTAAGATTAAATTGTCAAACATTAATCTGAAAGACCTTCAAGTCAATTGTGATGCAAGAAACAGCATTTTTATTTAATTTTTCTCTGTGAGCTTACAAGTAACTCTGAATCCCTTATCTTTTCTTTAGCCTTTTTTATTACAGCAGCTCAACTGTTGCTTAACTGGGGAGCAAGAATATCTACAAGGCCAGTCTCTCAGTAAGAGCTGTATTCACTACCACAACTTTGACTACAGGAAACAGAACTCTAAGATGGTGCCAATTATCTGTTTCTCCCCTCCCTTCCCAGCCCTTTAAAATACAGAAGTGAGTACTTAGGTGAATTTTCTCTCTTTGGAGAGAGAAGCAAAATAAAAAAGACAGTTTATTTCTGTACCACAGCAGACACTGAGGTGCAATTAGAACTGCAGCTACAACTGGAGCCAGAAAGTTCAGCTCCACCATCACTGAATGTCATTCTCTCTAAAAAGCAGCCTGGTGACTAGAAAATAAACACAGGAATTTCAGTGAGGGGATGAGAGCGCATTAATAGGCTGCCATGAGCTGAGCCGAGGGGTTTCCCAGCTGCAGTGTGAGCCTGCAGTTCCGTACCTTTCGGAAACCTCTGGATGTGGCTGTGCAGGAGCTGCAGCCGTGTCCCCAGCCATGGCTGCTGGTTGCAGCGTTGGCTGCTGCTGCTGCCCCCCTGTCTGCCCGTTCTGCACGGGCGCAGCCTGGGCGGGCAGGGCGGCGGCAGCGCTGCTGCCCAGGTTGCTGAAGGGCGGGAAGGAGGAAGGTTTGCTCGTGGCAATGCCACTGCCCAGGCTGGCAGAGGAGGACGAGGGGGCAGTGGTGGTCAGCGTGGAATTGGCTGTGGTGGCTGCAGAGGACATGGCACTGTTGGATGTCACTGTAATGGTGCTACTGGTGGGGGCTGTAGGAGCTGACGCCGGAGGGTTGGGATTCCCAGCGCTGGCTGGCACGGGGGGCAGAGCAGAGCCCGGCTGGCTGGAGGGAGGGACCAGGTTGGTCTGGGACAGTAAAGAATTGTCCAAGGGCTGAGAAGCAAGATAAGGACCTAAAAGCAATAAAAAAGCATAAAATTTATATTGGAGCTGTTTAAAGCTTATGTAAATCTACAACTGTAACAAAGCAGAGTAAACCCTGAGCATATGTTTTACCTCCCAAAGTCAAATATCTGTATTAAATTTACAATTCTACTATTTTCACAAGAATCTTTCAGAAATATCCAGAAATCCATTTTAAAAATAATTTTGTTTCCAGCCATGCTGAATTGCTGGAAATCACTGCTTTAGAATCCAAGTCTCCAAAACACAAAGACAACCAAAATCCCTGTCAGGCAGCAACACTGCCATTCCCTAAAGGCACTGCTGGATGAGAAGAGGCCATTTTAGCACATATTGAAATACAGGGGGGTTGGATCTTCCCCCTTCCAAGCTTAAAACCAGAGAACTGCCACAATCAGCAAGACAATAAGCCATGGTGTCTTCTCTTCTATTGGAAAAGAGTAAGTGGTAACAGTATGAAACAAGAAACACTGAAAAACAAGTCCTACCCAGCTCATATCTGCAAACTTGAGCGTAGAGTTTGAGTTTGGAAAAGGCTTCGTTGTTGGCATTGGTTGTCTGGGAGAACCACTCCGTGACCAACTTCTCCGAGAGTTTCTTGGAGGCCGTGGGGCCAACTCTCATGATCCCATCGGGCAGCAGCTTACAGATGGGCCTGTGCTGCCCCAGCCTGCAGGACTGCACAGAGGGGGAAACAGGAGATAAGGAGCTGCCAAGCCTTAAAAACTCTTAAATACCGCACAAATAATATATCATAAAGGCAGAGAACTGTCAGTTTAGTTCCAATATTCCAAAGCAAATTTTAATTCTGAAATTACGGCACTGTGAAATATTGTAATGAGGTTTTATGGTTTATTTGCAGCGTGTTCCTGAATGTAAATATGCAGGTTGATACTGTAACCTTTCCCACAACCCAAGCATGTAATTAATGAATTAAATGGAGGTAAAACAATTAGTGTGGCAATACAGGGGTTGGCCACCAAGTGGCGTTGGGCGGATAAGGACTGGAACGGCAGCAGCACTGACAGCCCTTATCTTCCAAGTGCCCGCTCCCAAAATCCTCCCGAGCAGCTTTCCGAGATAGCATTGTGTGCAGCATTTGTATCGGCTCACACAGGCCTGATAAACCCTTATGAGCACGTATTAGGAACAGCCTTTCACAAATCCATCTCCCTGCAAAGTGCCACCAATCCCGTACCTCGTATATGGCAGTGAGATCCCGAAAGAAGCTTTTGGCTCCGTTGAGCAGAGCCTCGTTCTCTGGGCACACCACCACATAGGCAACATCCCTCTGGGATCCGTAGGGTTCCAGCATCAGCCTCTCCCAGTACGGCAGAGCGAACGGAGACAGCACCAGGAAATCGTAATCGTATCCCAGCAAAAACGTTGGGATTGGCAGTGGTTCCGGGGACTCGTCAGTTCCTGGAAAAGCAACACATGTTTTCCAGTATATTAAGCAGAAAGCTTAAAATGAACCCCCTGCTTCTAGGAAACATGGGCAGAACAGCCTCTAATTCCCAGCAGCTCCGAGAAGGAACACTGATAATCGATGGAATAGTTCTCAGTTTAACAGATCCACAGTGTAGGATCCAACCCTCTGCAAACAAGCATCAGCTCATTATTATGTGACAGCTCTCAGGGCCTCGAGAAGTTGTTGCACAGTGTTTAACAGTTCTGCGAGTTCCCAGACGATCAGGAGCAGATCTGGACTGGCCAGGAAGCCTTTCCCCATGGAGCCAAAGCAGTCAAGGACCAAAGACAGGGGACAAATGTAAATATTTTAAGCAGATAAATAAAGGGCCAGAGGAGAAAACAAACTTAAGAAGGTGCATTTACATGTACTGTAAATGTATAATTGCCATGTTCTAAATATAGCTCCAGAAGATCTGCTGGTGAAAGGTCACTCCTGTGCACAGTGGTAAATCAATCCCATATGCTAATGAAGTCATTAAACCTGAGTGCACAAAATTCACCTTTATCTGGAAATGTGCATCACGTGTTGGCCACTCCAAACATTTATCAGAGACAACACACTGGATAATCCTGACCAGTCCTGAAGCTACCGAGCAATCAACCACACCTTTTCAAGCATTTCAAACACAGTGTTTTTAACTACTTTCTTTTTAGGGCAATTAAAATGGGGTAATTCTTTGGAATAAAAGAACTTTGAGTAAAAAAAACCCTGAGCAGATACTCAGTTTTTAACATTAAAATCACCTTTGCAATCTCAGTGGATGAAGTGTCAGGTGTGTACAAACAGTGCAAGTCAAGCTGTAAATTTGAAATGCACATCTTTAATTCATTGCCCGTTTTAAGGAATATAAGTATTTTGTGTTTTTGCAAAGAGAAGAATTCTCCCCTGCCTAATAGCTCTCGTTAGTGAAAAGAAAGGTCAAGTGCTGTTCAGAATTCCAATAGGCTGAGCAGCACCCAGCCACTGGCCTTGGGTGGCAGATGGAGCAGTGGGAGCAGACAGAATTCCATGGATTTGTTACCGTAGGAGCCTCTCCCAGCCATCTTGTGGAACTGCTGCCACGTGAGGGGGCCCTGCACCCCCCAGGACCGGACCGTTCGCTTCTTCTGGATGGCGTCCTGGAGAACGGGCTGGAGCGAGAGGAGCATCCGCAGGATGTCCTGGGAACACTGCATGCTCACATCCACCACTGCAGGGACAACAACATGGTCAGGGGCTCTGCAGGGCACAGCACAGCCCCCACAAACAGCCCAGGCCCTCCAAATTAGGGACATAAGCGAGATGTTAAGCAGCATCGTTCTCTTCTGAGCCGCACCAAAAGTCCATGGGATATGAAGCTGAGCACACCCTCATTTACAGCTCTCCCTCTCCCCCTCTCAGCCACTCCAAAAAAATCCATCTGGTTTTTTCTTTTTTCCTGAAAGGCTCCCATCTTATGAATTAAACTAAAGTAAAACACCCTAAAATAAACCTAGAATAACCAAACCAACCAACAACAATCCCAAACAAGTTGTGGAATCCTTAAGTCCCGGCTGTCCCTCCCAACAAAGGCGGGTTTGCAGACTGCCACCCAGTGCTCACTCCAGAGAAGGCTCCAGCAGCCTCAGCCCGTTTCATCGTGTGCCACCACTGGGCCATTTCGGGTACAGGGTTTTATAATAAAAATCTGACACAAAATTTGGTGCGGCTACAATTTCTAAGCTTTCTGTTTCAAAGTATCCTTATGGCTTTTTATCCCAACCACCAAGGTCACGGTAACACCCAGTCTTCTCCTGGGTGCCTGAAAACATCTCTTTTTCTACAGCCTGGCATTTCCAAGTGGATCCCCCAAAGATCCACAGGGACCTGGCTGTGTTCTGTCAGTGCTCCTCATCCTCATCACCAATGTGAGCAGCAGCTCCCTGGGATCCAGAACTTTACCTTTCACCCCTGCCCCTGTGGAGTTGCTACTTGAAAATACTGTCAGAAGTATGCAAGTACACACAACAAAGGGCATTCCTTGAGAAAGGCCCTAGAAGGAAAAACCCAAGGATCTCTGGTAGATCCAACACACAGTGAGCATCCAATACTCACAAAGGAAAACCACAAAAAAGGAACCTCGGAAAAACAAACCCCCCCCAAAAAACAGGTGGATAAGTAGACAAGAAGCTGTTTCCAATCCTTACCATTTCTTTTTGACCAGTGGTGCAAGCAAGTAGTTTTCACAAGTGCTTCATCAACTTTCCCTCCTGACATATTGTCCATGAACTGCCGTCCATGTTCCAAGGCCAAGTAGCAGTCATTGCAACAATCCCTTTCTTCCACACGTACCACGCTGGGAACGGCCCCAACTTTGGGAATGGAGTCTTGATCTGCCGCTCCAAAGGGGGAGAACAAGTTGGTGCATTGATCCTGCAGCAACAGTATCAACTCATCAGGCAGCTTCTCGGGCTCCTTCAGCCCCCCGCTGCCGTGCTCGATGGCCGTGGCCCGGAGAGCCTCGAAGCGTTTTTCCGCCTCTTTGCCGCACTCCGTGTTCCGCCCCAGGATGTCCAACTCATCCTCCAGGAACAGTCCAGAGCTGTTGCCAAATTTTCTGTTCATGACAGCACTGAAGCCACAGGTACACCTGTACTGGGCCTCCTGCGTGGGGTCGGGGATGTAAACTCCAACATCAGCACCTTTGATGTTCATGTTGCAGACGCAGATGCAGCAGCTGTCGAAGTTGCAGTCCTTGAAGAGGTTCATGACGGACTCGGAGAGGATGAGGTTCACGTACAGGCTGTGTGCCTCTGGGATGGAAGGCACAGTGGCAGGTTCCACGGAGTTCAGGGGCCTGCAGGTGGATGGGGTGGACGCTGGGGAGTACAGGTCCGAGTTCTCGTACTTCACCGAGCCCTGGGCGCTCGCGGGCCCTCCAGCCCCACGCGGCGTCCGCGGGGTCCTGGGTGTCCTGGGGGTTGGGAAGCGAGGGGTGGAGGGAGAAGGGAGGATCCCAGCGCCGCTGTTGCTGGGAGGGGCACTGCTGGGGGGCATCCCAAACGGAGTATGGGTCTGGGGGGTGTAGGCAGGGCCATACTCCTGGTCCAGAGCGCTCCCGTCACTGCCAGGGCCACAAGGAGAAGGAAAGGCTTTAATACACAACATCCTGGATTTGAAGTCTAAGACTTAAGATTTCTAAAGAAGGACCTTCCTAATTAATATTTGCTTTTTTAAGACTGTCTTTCATAATCCACAGCAAGATTTTTCACTCCCTGAGGAACTTCAAGAGCATTTGTTCTAAATGACTTTGCAGGACTCCCACTGGCAGCACTGTTAAAGAATCTTTCCCTGCCTCCTCTCATCTTTTCCTTTGCACAAAGCTCCCAGGAAACAAGTGTGGCCAGAATAAATTATAAATTCTGTGGTTGTACGGAGTCTAAAGGACACCTTTTTTATTCATGTTTTATTTACATGTGTGTTGACACAGACTGAGAAAATATAGCAGCTCTATCAATAGCAAATTCAGCTGAATCCACAAGGAAAGTATCACCTGGAAACATTGAACATTTTCTTTCCTAAGCAGCTGACTATCTCCAAAGACCTATAAGGGTAATGAGACCTGGAAACATTGCTTATGAATGACCTTAGCAGAAGAAACATCAATATTTAATCCAGGATTTAATATTCCTATAATTTTATCAATTATCCTTGTTGCCTAATCCATTTATACCAGCAATTAATGCAGAAGAGAAAAAGGAATGAACGTTTTCCTCAAGAAGAGCTGCCAGCAAGACCCTCCCTACCCACTGCAGGGCACAGAAATGCCCCTGCAATGCTGAGACCAGGCCCAGTCACACTGGGCACAGCTTCCAACCAGAGGGAATGTTTTCCTAATCCCAGCACAGCTGAGAGTGCTGCTACCATAGAAAATAATTGAAGAAACAGCAGCACCACCTACCAAGCCCTTGTACTACACCACCACAAAAAGAAAGTCCCAAGTTTACATTTATCTTGATTGTTTACCATCTTCATTACTTATTAAACCTGGCCTTGCACCATTAAGCTTCCCCAAGAAACCTTTAAAGGAATAAAATGTATGTACAGTCAAGAAGCTATTTGGGAAGAATCTCTTCCAGCAGGTTTAACCATAAGGATCCTTCCAATGACTCCTGTCAGTTGTACAAACACTGTGTATCCACAAATGCTTCTCATTACAGATTTCCAAAATAAATAGGATTTGGAAATAACATCCCAAAGCTTCACCCTCCACAGGTCATACCCATCTTTGATGAATGGCATGGCAGGGCCTGGAGGGAGCAGATCCAGCTTTCCCACAGTCCAGCTCTGGCGGTAAATGCATTCCTCTGGCAGTTTGATGGGAGGAAGACACTGGCTGGGAAGCGTCTTCAGGGGTGCAAACATGGAACATCCCACTAAAGCTTGACAGTTCTCAGGTTTATAGACATAAGAATAATCCTGGAAGTGACACATGGGAAAGCATTAGTGTGGGAATTAGATCAGTTCAGCAACTAAAATGCTTCTCCATAAAACGTGGCCAAGTTCAAGTGGTGGCTCTTCCATACAAAGTCCTGACATTGGTGTAGGACAAAGCTGAGATAGGGACACAATAGGGACACCCACGGGTTCCAAAAGGCAATATCTCAACACAAACAACAGTGGATGCAGTGACTGAAATGCATTTCTACAGTTTACTAATGGTTCTTTAGGCATTCCCTCCCCTTGAAGGTTAAGGGGTAAAACACTATAAACTACTTACTACAAAGGGTATGAACTGCCCTGGTATAAAGCAGGACAAGTTACAAACTGTACTTCCCTTCCCAGCATTCCTATTCAGCTTTAAGCAATGAACTGCACAATAGTCATTATCAGAACCATCAGCACTACCCACCTTTATTTCAGCAGGTTTGGGGCTGCAGAAACCCTCATCCACTTCAATCCTGAACTGAGCTCCCACAGTGGAGCTGTTCCCTTCAAGTACTGTTCCTCCAAGTGTAGTGTCCATGCTGCCATACTCCTTATTGTTCATGTTCATGGGAGAAAACCCCATAATGTGCTGTTCCAACGAGGGTGGAGTTGGATACATCTTATGGAGATCTGCAGTGCCTAATTTCAGATCAGAAGTTGACTTTAGAGCACGAAAACATTCCAAAGTGTTTCCTGCATCTCAAAATTCCAGAAGGGCAAATGAAGGGTACATTTCCAAATTCCCACAACATATTAGAGTCCAATGCCTAGAGCTAGCATTCTCTTTAGGAAAAAAAAACCCACCACAAGTAAAGCTTACTTATGCATGACAGTGGGTCCAGATTTCCTGCTTTTGCCTCTTTGCAGTTGGATTTGTCATCGGCACCGTTCACTGTCCGTTTGGATCCAGGCTAAGAGAGAAGGATTGGAATTAAATCACTCCAGACATAAACATGGGTTCATGTTTCCTGTTAACAGGAAATTTCACAGCTGAGACTTTGTATAATATTTAGAAAAATTAAAATAAATCAGGAGCCCAGTGCCAGAGGTTGGGGTTACACTTAATGTTGGTCACCCAGAGAACACTCTCCCATCAAGTCCTGGTGCCATTAAAGGGAAAGATCAGTTATAAAACTCTCAGCACATTAACAGACACCAAAAAAAAGCTAAACAGGGTTGCCCACTGTCCACCAGAACAAACCACAGACACTCCCAGAGCTGTAACGTCACTGCTGTTACCACATGAACAGGAACAGGAAAGACAGAGAAACATAAACCCTGGAAAAAGAGATACTGGGAAGAAAAACTTGAAATTAAAAGAATGAGATATATTTTATCATATTTACAGAATATAAGAGTCTTCCTTTACATCCTGATGACTTTGATGGCTTTAAGATCCTTCAGCCCTTACTCAGCTGCAGCTCCCATTAAAGTTGATGGGCATTTTGTCTGGGTAAGGGGATTTGGGATTAAGCACAGAGCAAAGCACAGTTCAGAAAAGACAACTGATTACAAACAGTATTGAAATAGAAACTAGAAAGATAATGGATTCAGAGCCATCAGAGACTGCAAGAGAAACTGTTCCAAGATAGTAACCGCTGCAGTGAAGCAACTTATTTGGCACAACATCCACAGGTTTAAATCCCGTTTTCCCTTTCAGAAGTTGCTGTTTTGTTGCAGTATTACCTTGATTAACCAGCTAAACAGACCAGGAAAGAGAGCACTAGGACCTGCTGAATCTCTAAGATCATAACGACAGGTATATTCCAGCAGCATGTACTGTGTGGATTGTGAGGAAATAAGATCAAAAGGTTGTTTGCATCAAAAATCCAACTGTGTGAGTCAAGCAGAACACAACGTCTGCCACCGAGAGCCACAGCACTTGTTTACACCCGTGTTTTGCAACCTCTGCTACAAATACCAGGAAAGAAAAAAAGAAATCAAACCCCAAAGCACAGAAAGACAAGACTTTTTCCTTACTGTGAGTTCATCTTCATCTGAGTTGAAGAGATTGTCCAGGTCTGTGTAGGACACCACCAGGTCTGTCTCGTGGAACAGGCTGGTCGATGCAGTGCGGGCGTGGGCAGCGACTCGTTGGGCATCTGAGAGACACAAACGTGGCAAACATCACAAACATCACACACCACTGGCAACAAATCTGCATTGAAAACTTCACTAAAGAACTATGGCCACAGCTGGAGGGAAAAGGAAACAAAAGGGAGTAGCATATTCATGGTTCCATTCATCCATCTTACTCATAGGTGAGAGCCCTTCATTTTGTAATATTTAGATTTTAGACTTTTTTTTTTAGATTTTTAGTTTAGATTTTTAGCTTTAGATTTTATAGATTTTTTAGTTTTTAGTTTGCAGCACACCAGTATCTAATTTACTAATGAGAAAAATAAAACCACATTTGTTTGCAAGATGCATCAAAGAACTGTTCTAAGCAGGCTGAAGGGGCAGGGAAATACAAAGCATAAAACACAAAGCTTAGGAGCCTGTTGGAATCTATTGGCTATTGAAGGTGCCATTAATACAGCACAATTAAAAGAGAGAGGAAAAAAAAGCCTCTTTACCTTGCTTGACAGAAGGACTAAACAGAGACATTGCATCCTCTCCTTCGTGGGATAAAACTGTAACACTGGATGTCCCATCCTCAGCCTGTGAGAAAAGGAGAGGAAAGTTGGCTTAAATTAATTGGTGGGGTGGGAGGTGTTTCATCTCCCTGGGGGAATTCTGCAGCTATGGAAGTATCAGGTTCTCCCTGCCCTGGGAGCTCAGGGGGCACTCTGGGGGTCTGGCAGGGGTCCTGGCTCAGGGAGAACAAAGCTTGGGGTACAGACAGCAAAGGGTTCATGTTGGGGTGAATTTAAAAAGCAACACCTCTGAAAAACATGTGGTATCAAATGCTGCACATTAACTACACCAGTTACTGAGTGAAACCCTTGATGCCAGCAGGGCATCCACACACAACTGGGCCTAATGAGCAAATTATTTCATGTACAAGCTCCCACAGCAGCTGGATTTCCCCCTTTCCTGTAGGGTGCACGTTTGCTCTCAGTACAAGTCTTGTGTAGCTGTGCTAAAGTGCAAAAAACCAAACAAAAATTGCAATTCACTGTCCAGGCAACGAGTCAGGGCTCACCTCACTTACCCCCAACCCTTCCCACTCCTGAGCAAAGCACTTGCCTTGTTCTTCCCCCCTCCCCAAGCACCTGCCAGCACCTATTTCCACAGGAAAGCCACTGAGCCAGAGTGATGTCTGTTGTGATCCAGCAGTGTTCTCCCAGGGCCACTCACAAACCCTGCTGCAATGGCACCACCAGCAGGTCACCACAACTGCAGGGGCAGGTCCACATGTGCTGCCTAATTTCACTGATCATTTCTGCTAGGGTATCATATTTTTGAATTTACTCCTCAGTAAATAGAGAAGGATTTAAATCGTACCTGCTGCCTAAGGCAATTTGGGTTAATCTCATCACTGGTTGTATCCTCACTCTTTTACTCACCTTGTGTTTCTTCCCAGCCTCCCTCTCAATGTTCTGCCTCTCCTTTTTACTGTCAGGAAACAGGAATTCCACATCACCATCCACAAAGGCATAAGGGTCAATCTCAGGCTCCTGGTCAGCCTCTGTTGCTACAGCTGCCAGGAATTGGTTTTTGCTCTGATACTGTTGCACCAGTTCATCTGAAACCTTCAAAGGTTTCCTACATTGCACCATTAATCTGAGTAGAAGGAAAGGAAAAATCACAAAGGAATTATTTGTCATTTATTACATGGAATTACTTCTGCTATCACACAGTAACTTCATCTCCTCTTCCCACTTCCTTCCTTCCCACTCCAGCCTCAGAGAACTTTTTGGGCTAAGGATGAAGTCATTAGTGCTTTAACATCAGCTCCTTGCACACGTCAGACACAGCCCTGTGATTCATCCTGCCCAGCTCTCCTCCAGCACTGTCAATTCACATAAAGATCAGCAACTTATCCCAGGTCAGAGCTGTCATTTATTATAAAGTACAACTGTATTAAACTATCCACCGAGAGAAACTCAGCAGGTTATAGAATTACTCAGTGCCATTCCCAAAAAGAGCCCAAGCAACAACCACAACTAAAGCACACAAGTGTCCCTGTGTTTAGTGACATTTATATCACTCAGATCAATACAAATGAAGCTTCCAGCACTCCAATACCTGATTTACTAATGAAAATAAGAAAACCACATTTGCCTTCATCAGCATTTTTCTTTTCCTAACATTCTGAGCCAAAACTCAAGTTGGTAAATACACAGAAATTCATTTTTTTCTATCGGGAGTATTAGTTTTACAAACATAACATTGCACCAGGAAAAAGAGATATTGGCAAGTAAAAAGCTGTTGTGATTAAGGAGTTGTAGATTTCCTGCACATCCCTGTCAACTACAGGGTGTGAGAAAGAACATGGGAACAGTTTTCCTTTGTCACAGACCCTTCCTAGAAATTGGTTTTCCCCAAAAAAAATCCTTCAGAGCCAACAGCAGTGGCAAATCCATCCATGCTGCTCATCCATGCTCAATAAAACCTTTTTTTTAAAATTAAATCCTACAAAAATTGCCATCAGAAAAGAAAAAAAAAAGGGGGGCAAAATCAAGATGGAAACTACTTTCTAGTAACAAGGAATTAAACACCTGGATAAATACATCGTGAGGGCTTTCCAGTATTTTTGACCACCACAGAGGAAGGGAAGGGAACAGCCAGATATTCTGGGGGGAAAAAACTGTGGTAAGTTGTTAAATCAAACTGGGAGCCACACAAGGAAAGACCATGTCTTGAACAGCAAAAAAGGAAATATCTGGTTGGCTGATGTGAATTTAAAAAAAAAAGCACTAAAAGTCCTACAAATGCCCATCTTGAAAGAGCTGAGACAGGCACCAGCTAATCCAAACTTGAAACAGTGAACACAAGAGATGTCTACCAAGTGTGAGCACACAGCTACAACACCTACAACACATTTACTGCCTCTCCCAGCTTCCCTACACAGCCCCTCCTCCTGCTGCCACCACTGGCACAGAAAATCAGCTCCAGGTTCCTGCCCGGTGAGGAGCTGCTTCAACTCTTCTACCACAAACTAAACACACTAAATCCTAAAATAAAAACCCTCAATAATTGGTGCTGATCACAGGAAGAGTCTCCTTTCACCTAAAGGGGGATAAAAAACGTGGAGCAAAAATTATCAGCAGCAAGTGGGTTGACAGAGGCAGCTCTGGGTGCACTTTGAATTCCTCAGTCACGGCCCTAAGCCCAAGTTTGTCACCTCTGCCTCCAAGTCCCAGCCCTGGGAAGCTCAGACTCCTGTTAACAGCCCTGTCAGCACCTGCTGCTTCCCACTGCCACCCTTTTCCAGCAGTGTGTCTCCCAGGGAAGTGCTGGGGAAGATGGGAGACAGGGAATTTCCTACAACAGCAGAGGAGACACAGCCCCGAAGGTTCTGCCTCAGGATTTTGGGGCTGATGGTTTGGGTTTCTGGTGGTGGTTTGGGGAGTTCTCTCAGTTAAAGAAAATCCAAGTTCATTCATTCTGCAGTAAAACAGCTCAAACATAAGTTTCAACACTAAACCACCAGTGTTATTCTTTTCCTCCATTGTCCCTAAAATACATAATTTATTAAACCTTAGCATCAAAAAAAGGTGACCAGTTCCCTTATCCTGATTCAAACAGCAGCAGAGCAGAACCTTTTACAAGCTGGTGCTCCATAACACTAATTTTCATAAATAAATTCTCTTTATTCAACAAAAACCTCTTTTTAAATAGTTATAGACTACACATCCTTTATTCCAAGACAATCGTGAGGCATGTTAGGACAAAATCAATAAATAAATGTTCTCATGTCCTAATGAACAAGGGTTTCCCACACCATCAGAGGCTCAAGAGCAGTTCACAACAAACACACAGACACTTGTTTTCTTTGAATAACCTCAAATCCTGAAGCCTTTTGCACAACACAGAGAATGTACCCTGTGCAAGAACACCAGTTTGTTCTCTAATTGCAAGCAGAAATTTCTGATATTAGAAAAGAATTGCTGCCTATATTAAATTCTTTCAGGAAACCAGATGAGCTTCCTCAGAGTTCATTCAAACTCCATTTAAACATCATTTAAACACTGAGTGAAACCAAGAGCAGAATTGAGGGAGAAGAAACTTCCCCAGGATGTCTGCAGCTGAGACCATCCAAGTTTTCTTCAAATAATGAAGAAAGCAAATCCTAAAATGAGAAAGCTATTTCTTTTTGAGTCCCAAATAGACATAATTTGGCTGTGGATTAATTTTACAGCATAAAAATAAATGTCATTGGGATCTGCTAAATCAGAGTTGAAATGAAAAAAAAGCTGGAATCTTGCTACAGATCTGTGCTTTGTGCCCACATTTCACAAGGATTATCTTGTGTTCAGAGTTCTGCTCCCACGTTAAACACTGAGAAACTCCTGCCTTTGGCCTCTCCCTTGCCTCCCTTCCCGTGCTGTTACTCCAGGATCAAGCACTACTTACTCTGTAACTGATGTTACATTTTCCTGTCCAGCAGGTATTACTGGATCATCTCTCAACTTATCATTTGGAAGCTGGGGTGGCAAGAACTCCACATCCTTTTTCTTTGGAACTTTATAATACTTCCAAGTGGCATCAGCTTCATCCTCCTCCAAATTCACGGCAGTACCGACGTACACGGTGGGCTCTATGACCTCGGGAAAGGGAGCCGGGAAAGGCTGGGACAAGCCATCCAGTCTGTCTTCCATGGCCTTGGTGGGCACCAGGGGGTCTGGGGTTGGCATCTGGTAGAAGTGTTGGCTCTGGGGGGTGGAGGGGGCTTTGGGCACCCCCTCGTCGACGCCGTCGCAGGGGTGCGGGCTGAGCGGGGGGGGCTGCGGGGAGCTGGCCAGGTCAGGGTTGTGCAGCTGAGGGGTCTTTGCTACATCGGTGCTCCTGATGGTGGAGAACCTCACTTGGCTGTCTGGGGCAGCCATCACCAGCCTCTGGCTGGCTGAGTCTGCCTCCATGGCAACGTCATCGCTGACGGAGACGCGGTGGTGGAAGGGAGTCAGGGGGCGTTTCTGGGGCTTGTCCCCTTTGTCCTGCTTCTCGGTGGCCTTGTGCTTCGGGGCCGCCGGCGGCTGGGGGCCCGCAGCTGGGGCCTGGCCCTGCTGACCTGAATTCCTTGCCTTGAGAGTTTTGTGCCTGCAGAATGAACAGGGAGGGAAAAGACTCCACGTTAATCTTTCAAATATGTCTCCTGTGTTCATTTTTCACCACAGACAAGAACCTGTTTCTGAGCCATGAAACAATCCTGGGGCTGACGTGAACCTGCCTCTTCCCGACCATCACCTGAGCGGCTTGAGTAGTGTTGCAAGGGTTCAGAACACCATTTAAAAAACCTATAAAATCTGTCCTGTGAGCCAAACACACACAGGATCCTCAAAATGAAGAGAGCATTTTATAACTGCTTTAACAGAAATAGACTGTCACGTGAGCACGTCGTCGCTTTTAACTCCTGCCGACACTGATGAATCAGTGGAGCAACACGGGAATCAGTGAATGGCTTCTCAAATTCAAGCACCAGCAGTGCTGCCCAAGCCTCAGTGGGCTAAGGAGTAGAGAATTAACACCAAGAACCAAGAAGCTCAGTCCTACAAAAGCTGTTTTGAAGCTTTTGTAGCTGTTTGTCAACAAATTTAGCAAGGGTGGGAAAAGGAAACACTCAGTGTCTAAACTGCAGTAGTACAGCTGAGTTTGTAGACTGAACATGCACTTGAGCTTCACCACTTCATCTGGAAGTTCAAGATGCCAACCTTCTGGACCATCTGAGAGGATGAGGCACATGAAATAAAGAAAGTCAGAATGAAATGTTTGTGACTGGGCTACTGAGCTGCACATCCACCCTCAGTGCAGGGATGTTCTTTGCCACTCTTTCATTAGCAAAGTTAAGCAGCACTTGTATTGAAAAAACAGGATTAGGCAGGGATAAAAGGTAAGAGGTATCAAAATCTATTTTTACTTTAAACTCTCGTACACATCCACATGTTTTTCACCACTTAGGATTCAAAACACAGGGAACAATAAGGGGCTTTAAGTCTCTGTTTTAGGCGACTGCGTATTTCTTACGCACACCTCGACTAGTTAATTGATTGTTTTTCTCTTAACTAGTGCTATTGTAGCTAAATTCTCCTTTATCAGAGCATTTAATCCTCCCCCACATCCCAGCTCTTCTCAGGACACAAATATTTCCACAGACCTTAAACCAACCATTCAACAGAAGAGGAAAAAACTGCATTTCTTGCAAAATGCACCATCCTCCAGATAGGACTTTTTTTTTTTAAATTTAAGATACCAATATCCATTGCAAGGCAATCAGTGTAACATTTAAATCAGAGAAAGCATTTAAACCTTTTGCAACACTTCAGCCACCTAAAGATCAGTATGTGCCCTAGGTAGAGAAATGGAGAATTCACCAAAATGAATGTTTCCCTTTCTTTAAGCACCCTCCTTAACAGTCTGTGGCATTGCATCAGCAGGTTCAAAAAGAAAGCCATAACAAAATCTGAAAGTTAAATTCAGGGTTTCCCCCTGGGAAACCTGTCACTACCATGAGGTTGTGACTACCCATGTACATAAGGAGCTCCAGCCCAGGACTCAGGAATTGTCCCTGCCCTGGCAGCTCAGATGATTCACTCCAATCAAACCCCTGCATTAACTCACTGGGCAGAGCTTCAAGACCTACAATGACATTTAGGAGAGGAGATACAAATTTTGTTACAGCTTTCCTACAAGCAGCTACTGCTTAATTACTCCTGGAGGAGTGATCAGGAGCCCTCTCCTGAGCACTTCAATCTCCTGGAACATCTCTGGGCTGCAGCTCTGCCAAGTCCTGTACCTTGAACAATTGCAATTTGTCCTCTGCGTGGCTTCAACAAAATCCCAGGATGCCACCTTGTCAGCTGTCTCCTCCTCACACAAGCCATTTGATGTAGCAGAATACTTCCTCCTAGGATTCAACACCAGGAGAGTTATTTGGGATCAACATATGTTCTTTTCTTATCTTCTGGCAAAGCTCAAGAGCACTTTTGTGACACAGGATTCAGCAAAGAAATGATAAATAGCCTTTTACTGACATCTTGAACTGAGAACTAAATAAATCATTCCTAAAGAGTCAGGGAAAAATTAACTCCTTTAAAATGGTTTATTGTAAGAGTAAAGCACCTTCTGGAGCATCTTTAACAGAGTTACTTTCTGCAAGGAACACACAGGACACTGTGGGTATTTTTAGTGTCATGGGGTGAGTACATACTTGTTCTGTGCTCTGTTCATGTTGCACTCCTGCCAAACTCTGTCCACCACTTGGTTGGCCAATTTCCTGGGGATTTTCCCACCATGGTGGCTGGTACTGTCAGAGATAAATCCGTCTGAAACCGAGGAAAACTTCACCCACTTCTGGGCAGATTGAGCATCAACTGAAAACAGCACCAGAGGAACAGCTTTAGGCAATGGGGCAAAGCACTCACAGCCACTATTGCTCCAATTCAATCACCACAGGGAGAAAAGTACCTTCCTGACTCAATGTTAGGAAAGAAAAACACATAGAAAATTTAGGAGTAGTAGCAGATTATTTTAACTAAGAAAAAAGGCACCATATATGTTTATAAGTGTGCTTGCTGTTCTTTAATTTTGAATAAACTATTGACGTGAAAAAGAAAATAACTTGAGCAAAGCCAACACTATTATTTAAAAAGGGGTCAAACTTAGGTAACAGAAGAGCTTTGGGGGGAAAAAGAATTAAAACCTCTTCTGCACAATAAAACATATTTATATAAGTCACCTGAAACTATCCCTGAGTTAAGCAGTTTTCCATAAGCACCACTCACACCCAGGACAGAGAGCACACAGTCTTCCTGGGAACTCAGCTACAAGGAACCTTCCTTGGGCTGTGAAAAAAGCTGCAAATATCACCTTGCTCCCCAGTGACTGAGTGCACAAGGTTTCTAAAGCTATGGCAGAACACAGACATGAACATAAACAGAGGAGAAAAATCCCAAAACTTCCCCAAAGGAACCTAAAGGGCTGGGTAACCACAGCAGGCACTGCAGCAGTTCTGCTGTCAGCACCTCACAGAACTTTGAGCTCATTTTGCCCACAGCTGGACAACACAAACTGGGTTTACTACAGCAAACTCTGGACTACAGAAATGTGGATTTTTATAACAGGTTGCACTGTGAACATCTGTCTCCTGTCTGGACAGAGCTGGGTTTGAAGGAGGAGCTCTGGAAGTGCTGCCCTTGTGTAGGAGGTCACTCTGCCCTACCTGTCTGAACTTCCTCCGGGGACGTTGGCGGGGTCAGAGTCACCGAGGACATGGCAGGGTCTCTGGTGGCAGCAGGCACTTGGTGGACACCCAAGCAAGTGGTTGAGCAGTGGGGTGCCCCCACGGTGCTGGGGGCAGGGATGTCTGTCTGAGGGACCAGGACGAAGCACGCCGGGTACACCATCCTCACCCCAGCTGCAAACGGTACATGTTACACTTAGTTACCAAGAACTCACACTTCAAATCATCAAATGCATCATTTCAGCAGCCACTCTTAAGTTTACACACCCTTCTCTGCCTCCTGGAGCATTCTGCTTGGACCAAACTTTTGCTGTCACCCTCATCATTACTTTCTGATTGGTTTTATCCAGAAGTTTTGGGAGAATGAATAAAAAGGGCTTTGTGCACATGGGCAGAGACAGCCCTGGCAGGGACATGCTGCTACTTGCTGCTACCATTTTGTTTTACAAAGACTGAAAACACAATTTTTAGTATCATTTAACACTGATAACATTCCCATCAGCACAAGGGTCTCCAGCCACCACTGCAGCACCTTCAGAGAAGGGATTGCATCAGTTGGCAAATCAAAGGTCAACAGCCCTTGGCAGAGAACAAACTGCTGCATGCAGGGGCTGGGATTTTAGGAACAGCAGCACATAAAGGCAGTGCCTGAGTACATCAAGTTCTCCAGGACTGTGGGTTTGAAGCCATCCCTGAGAGGCACATCTGTTCTGTTTGAATTTGCACCAGCTCTGGAACAGGACAACTTGCCTTTGATGCAGCTCAGATGTCAACAGGGAGAGTCCAGGCGTTTTTTATTCCCTTAATTATTCATTTAAAAAAACATCTTGCCTCTCAGGGCACACAAGAAAAAGACCTGCTGCTAACAACTCTGCAAAATCCACTTTAAATAATAACTCATCTTAGATAGTCCTGAGCATCAAACAGAAAAACAAACCCCAACAGCCACTGCAAAGGGTTGCAAAAAGAATAAAATGGGGCCACTTTTGCATTCAGAACTTTGCAGACCTAATCAGCCAGTCTACTTCAGTAATTAGAAGGTAATCTGAGTACTCACCAACAAGGACTTCAACAGCAGCTAAAGAATCATCCTCCCAGTCCATTTCTTCCTGCTTTTCCTCAGATCCCTCCTTCAAGTTGGATGTGACAGGATAGAATTGTTTCCATTCCCCAATAAGCTTTTTTGTGGATGAATCAGAAAGCTTGAAGGACTGCCCTGTGAGTGTGCCATTCAACCCAAAGGGGCTCAGGATTACTAGAAGGTAAATCAAAACACACTGGAGATTACAAATGAAAATACACCAGGGGTTTTATCTGCCCCAAATTCATTCTGCCCCTCTGAAATGTACCCTGTGCAAGAACACCAGTTTGTTCTCAACAACTGTCAAAATGCAGCCTAATCATGTTCAACTTCTAGCAAGAGATACACATTGTTAAATTTATATGTACTGTGAGAACTGAGGCACCACAATAAGAATTACAAATCAATCTATTCAAACAAGCAACAGGCAAGTTTTCCTCTTGGCTTGCAAGGAGTCTCAGACACAGGTGGGATAAAGAAACGCTTCCAAATTCTGGCAGAGTTAAGGTGTTTCCTCATCCTTTCATTCAGCTTGTTACAACAACAGAGTGTGCTCAGGGAATCATCTGGGTCATGTTTAGTCTTGTCCATATTAGGGAAGCAGAGTTAAGTTTCATTCAAAAGAAAAAAAAAAAGAGCAAGTTTGGCCACTGACATTAATAACTGAGGGTGGTGTGTGCTCATGTAGGGCACTGATTTCCACAGCAGCACCAGGGGTTGGCACAGGCATCAAACATCCCCCTGAGCAGACTCAGGCCCCAGCACTCCTCTGTCCTGCAGAGCAGAACCTGCCTCTGCTGGTGGAACCACGGGGACTTACAGGCAAGGAAGAGCCAGATATGAAAAAGGGGAAGGGGAGGGAATAGGTGAAGTGTGTTGAGTCAGAAAGGCACTTCCACAAGAGGGCTTGATGGGTTATAAAGCATGTTGAAAAAGCACAATATTTAAGTCACCAATAGGACAGTACTTGGAAATTGAGTTTATTGTGTGGTGAAGACAAATTACTTGATTATGTGCCAGGAGATGAATATGCAAATGACCCACTGGCAGAAAGAGCCAGGACACATCACCCACAGCTAAAGCTTTGCTCCCACTGCCAGTCCCTGCCACAAATCCTCACTCTGAGCCACTCCAAGGACCAATTAAGTGGAACACTCAGCCCTGGCTGCAAAACCCACCTTGGAAGGGGCTGTTGGACTGCTGGGCCAGCGTGAGGTGCTCCTCACTGAGCAGGTACACGGGCTGGTGCTGGCTGATCTCCACACTCGTGCACACATTGCTGTCCCCGTGCAGGAAGAAGGTGAAGGAGCAGGACAAGTGCTCACTGACAGAGAAAAGAAGGTTTAGGTATTAAGTATAAAACTTCAAATAAGTTGATGTCTTTATATTTATTTAAAATCTCCACAGCTACTTCTGATCATTGATTATTTGTAATGAGGTCGTATCCAGGTCCTCCTGTCACAGATGCACTAAGCAGGATTTAATATCAGACTTATTTAAAAGCCAAAAAAGGATGGCAACAGCCTTGAGAAGTGGGTTTGTTTTGTTATTTAAATTGAATCTTATCTTCAGGTTCCTGAAGCCAATCAAGTCACTAGAAATGAAATCCCATACCTGCACACGAAAGGGAAGATACGATCAATAAAATAAAAAAAACAACAAAGCTCCAGACATTGTTAATTAAAGTCATTAAAGGAAGTGTCAATGTTTAATACCAGATGCTTCACTGACAGTGCCTCTCACGGTCCAGAGTTTTAGGGGGGAAAAAAAAGCTTGTACAGCAAAACCCACCCCAACAATAAACATTTCTCCTTAACTCTGCATGAAATGCTGTTTTCGCAGTGCTGGACACAGTTACTGGTGAGCACCTACAAGAAACCTTCTCCCTCCCAAGGAATTGTCCATTTTTGCAGCCCTGCTCATGTTGTTGTGCCACAAAAACACAGCTGACCCCCCAGGGACAACTGGCACAACATTTTACCCACCAATTCAGTGGTTTATGTGAAATACATTTTACCAATTTTAATTAGAGGACAGGAAGAAAGGAAAGCAAAACCAAGCAGATGCCACAAAAGCAGGACATCTTCATACCAAGTTCCAGCTGAAAAACCCCTTTTCCCCCTTTTTGAAGAAGTTGTCCAGGTAACATTCCTCAGTTATCTTGGCTACAAGTGACCCCAAGTGTGTGCCAGGCTGACTCACTCCCCCAGGGAAAGAGAAGATGTTTAAAAGTAGAAGATGCTGCTCACGTCAGACATTAAATCAGGTCCAACATCACGGCCAGAGAAGGACCAGAGTCAAGGAGAACCTGAGAAGCACTTCTTGAACTGCTGGACAGAAAAGAAATCCTCCTGTGGAAGGAGGGGAGCAGCAAACACTGCTCAGGCTCGGGGGGAAAAGGGATCAAGTCAAGGGAAGCACTAAATTAAACCAGTCAGAACAGTAGGTACATGGGGGGGTTGTGTGGTCCAAGGGAAAAGACACTCCAGGAACTACTGCAGCACAAGGAATGCAGCCCCACTGTCTCCCCAAAAACACAACCCCATCACCTCATGCCTAGGAGGGTGTGCAGGCCCTCTGGCCTCGTGGAACTCTCCAGTTCCTTGTCTCCAGCAGAACACAAAGCATTCCTGGGACAGACACACAGCCCCGTCAGACTCTGGCACTGAACCCCATAAAACACAACCCCACAGCTGCACTTGCTGGGTACATTTGTAGTGTCATTTCCAAGGTGTTCCCTTCCCAGAGGTTGATGGTTGGATGGTAAAGAGAAAGGGGGAAAACGCTTCTGGTGTTGGCACAGTCAGATAAATCCACGACAAGGGTCATGGGTCAGGGCACTGAGCCCCACCCCAAAGACCCCAAAGAGCAGCACAGAGAGGAGGAGAGTGGGCACAGTGACAAACACACGGCTCTGCCAACCAGCAGAGAAAACTGAGCATCAGAAGCAGCTCAGGGATGAGAGAACCCCCAAACTGTTCCTGGAGGGAAGGAAGAACAGCCCAGTTTCATTGCAGCACCTCAAAGCAGGACATGCAGAGACCTCACCGAGGAGCTGCTCCCGGGCACAACAGATCTCCAGGTTTGCTCAGCTGCTGGTTTGGGTTTCAGGAACAGAAAGGGCAGGAGCCAGATGAGAGAATTGTCACCACTCCTTGACAGCACTGAGCACAAGTGCTTCAGTCCCCCAGAACTCCCTGCAGAGCTCAGGAATCCCAGGAAAGGTGCTTTCCAAAAGGCAGTGGGGACGGAGCTCAGCATCTTGTGGATGATTTTAAGTTCACGTGGCCAGGACACACCACTAAACTCCTGTATGGAAATCTGATTAAACTTTAATCCTTATGCAAATGGTGGAAGACTGATTTTTCCAATTGAATTTTATTTTAAAAACTATATTGGATGGTTTAAGGGGAAAGAGTTGGCGGTGTCTCAGTTCTGAGTGACAGACAACAATTCAGAAGCTCAGGATAAGTGAGACAAAATTTAAAAATAAAAGCACATATTCTTTAAATACACTTTAAATGCAATTAAGCTACATCTCCTGTAAACACCCCATTGTTACCCAGCTAAAGGTCAGCATAATCTGATGGAATTCAGATAAACCAAGACAAAGAGAGGCATCAGCATGACAACGGGAGCATTTCAATTCATCCCACTGCAAAACCAGTGCTGAGGAGCAGCAAGGAAAACTCAAGGTCACCATGCAAACGCCAAACCCAAAAATACAGCCAAAAAAACCCCCAAAATTAAACTCCTTTTCTTCCCCAACTCAGCAGGGGAGAAGTTTCCAGCAGAATAACACGGTAAGAGAAGGAGAGCTGCAAACACTCTGCTCCCATGGCATGGAGGGCACCATCCACTGGGCTGCAATTCAGCCTGGAAAACCCAAATATTACCAACTCCGCACTAATTCTGGTTATAAATTGACGTGTCCAACAGCAGAACAATGCACAGCACCAGGGAGGGCTTCTAAAATGCTTTCAGAGGTGCAGTAAAGCCCCTTCATGGAAAGAGGGTAAGATTGTTTAACAGGAGAAATACAGAATAAATGTGGTGCTGTCCCTAAACTCAGCCTAAGGCAGAGTCCACTCAGGACACACAGCAGCTTCTTTGCTTGAAATTAAAGCTTAACATGGAAGGGCAAACTAACACTTCATGGACTCAAACACAAAATTAAGTTTCTTTGGAGCTGGCCATGCTCAGAATCTGGTTCTCCCCATTGATCATCATTTCTGTCAGGTCCCAGAACTCCAGGAAATCTCAGTGCCTGGGAAATAATCACAAGAAATGAATCCCATTTAAATAAAGAATAAAAGAAATTAAATAAAGAATAAAAGAATCCCATTTAAATAAAACAGATTATCAGTACACAATGAAGCTCTTTGCAGGGCTGGAGAAAAGGGGGAACAGAAAGAACCAGGGCTCTGTAAGGGACTGGATGTCCCCACAGCCACTAGTTTATGGACTTAGCAAGAAACTGTCACTGTGAATGACAGTTTTAATGTTTTTAAATATTTTTTTAATTAATACACTTGTACATTCTCTTAGTGCAAAATGCTCCTTCAACCTCAGCTCAGGAGGGGTATTCCAAACCTCACCATAATCTATTTTTTAAAAAATTATATATATATATAACTCCTCCATTTCTCCAAGTCTTTCTCTAATCTTCTCAATAATTCACCTCACAGCCAAAAATTCTAATCAAGCAAAAAGAAAAAAAAAAAAACTACCTGCTTGTCATTTTGGGGTAAATAGGCAAATTATCTGTACAATTCAGCCCAGGACACAGTAACAGAACAGGCTGGTGGTTTCCTGTTCACCCCATCTCTATTTGCAGACTATTTTAGGTGCCTCAGGTCACTGAGAATTTGTGCAAAGCATCTGAGGACTGAAATGTAAAACAAAAACTACCTCCACCACAACACTTTGAAATGTAACTGTGCATGAGCAGAGAGTCAGTGACATCCTTAAGGTGCAAAAACAGCAATAAAATAAAATAAAATAATTGCTTGCTTCAAAGTTAGCATTGATAACCATCCCCTCCCTGGTACTTTCACAATTACCAGCATGTATTGTTGCATGTATTTTAACAGAAAATACTGAAAATAAACTCCTAACTCTTAAAAAAAAAAAATCTCTTTTTCTTGTCTGACCCTGAATATGAAGTTTTTCCATTAATATTTCACTGAAGCCCTAATCACAGAACTGAAACATCAATAATCCCATTTCCACCTGATCTCTGAATATGGATGTTATCAAGTATCATCAGAACAAGCTGAATTTTCATCTGAACACACCAGAAGGAGTTCCAACACTGAAAACAACTTTAAAAGCAAATAAAAAATAAAATAGCAAAGAGACACTCCTTGAGAATAATGTTATTTGAAGCAACATTCAGCCCTCATCTAAGCTCCATTAAAACACATTTGTATAAACCCATTTGATTCCCCCTGCTCCCTCTTCCCTCTAATCAGACAAAACAAAGATGTTTTAGGTTCAGAGACAAAGGATTATTATTTTATGGGGGGAAAAAAAAAACCTGAGAAGCTGCTGTGGAAAATTTCAATACAATTTCTACTTCTACCTTTGGAAGAAAACCTGCAGGGTAGGAGGGGAAACCACTCAAATTCCTGTGCACATGAGGTTTGCACATCTCCATTAGCAAACCTGAAATGTTCTTGATAAAAAGGTAATTAGGTCTGGGTTTAGTCTCCACATTAGTCCAGATGTAGGGCTTTAGATCTTCAAAGTGCTTCCCAAACACTGGCTGCATTAGGAACTCACTAATCCCCCCCAGGGACACTCCAAACACCCCCCCTGGCTCAAAGGCCACAGACTGACACCACTTTTATTTCCCAAGAAAAGATCCTGCAGCACATTCAATAGCAAATTAAAAAAAAATAATAATAATAATAATAATAAAGCAACCAGATGTTTCAACTGAGAGAGAAGATGTTTGTTTGTTTTATATAATTCCTATCTCCTGTTTTCCTGGATTGTCTCTGTAAGCTCCTCCTGAGCCAAAGCACCGCTGATCTTACCAAAATATTGACCAAATCCTTGTAAACTACACAGTTCTGCCCTTCCCTGAGGGAGGAAAATGGACAGTGCAAGGAAGAATTTCTGTCCCAGTTCTGATGCCAGCATCTCCCTTGGAATGGGGCAGGACACACTTTGCTCAGGAGCACAAACACATCAGCTGCACTTGGAAGGCTCCAATTAATTAATATACATCGTTCTTTGGGTCTGTTATAAAGTGATTGCCCAAAATTGGCAGGTGTTGGGCAGCACCCAGAATCCTTGGTTAATCTGCACCAAAAAAAAAAATAAAAAAAAAAAATCAATATATCAGGACTGGCTGACCATAATTTCAGCACAGACCTGAGGGCTCCCAAATGCTGCATCCCAGTGCCCAAGGAGAACATCTCCAAAGAACTGTCCTTCACCAGACTAGTCCTTAAATCAACTCAAAGCATCAAAGCAGCTCCTTTTTAAAATAGTAAATTCTTCTACAGGAAAGCCTTCTATGGTAAATTCTTGGTCTTACAATTAAATCTGTTCTCTTTGCAATAAAAATGTAAATAGGAAAAAGGTTTAAGGGGACACAGAGCCCACAAAAATCCTTCTTGTTCAATTATTTGATTGCTGTTTATTATCTTTTCCCTTTAACCAGGTGGAGGAAGGAACCAGCACAGGTGAGGTCCTTGCTCAGAGAACTTTTTGGGACAATCCAGCTCTTCCAGGTGCAGCTGGAACACCCCAGAGCATAAAGAGGAGCAGCTTCTCCACCACCCCCTTCACACCTTTGCTGCTCCAAAACCTCATCCTGGTTTAAACAGGGCGTCTTCAATTCCCACCCACCACAATCCTGAATTATCCAACCCCACAAATGGTTAATTCTGACTACAAAGGAGCAGGAAATTAAGTATTCACTTGCTGTAATCAGCAAAATATAAGTAAAACACCAAAATTAGATTGTTATATTAACACAGCACCAACAATAATTGCCAGGGAAAATATTCCAGTTTTCTTGATTTAAGAAATGAAAGACAAAAAACAACCCCACACAAGGCAAGCACATAAATTGTTTAATTATGAAATATTTCAGAAGGGGATTTTTTTGGTTTTGTTTTAGTTATTTTGAGAGGCTTGTTCTGCTTTTTAAGCATTGAGGGAAATTCAGGATAAGAGACATCAGCTCCTCATTCTCTATAGATTATAAATGTATATATGTCATATATATAACTGTGACAAAGAGATGGAGCAGCAAACACCCTTCTAACATTCCCAGGAATTCCCCATGGCCAGGGAGGGAAATACAGCACAAAGCTGCTTGGGATGGGAACACAAAGCAAGAGCAAAGGAGCAAAACTTCCAGTTCAAAGCACACCACTAATGATTCCTGTCAAAAGGCTCTGCCAGCCCAGCTGGGGATGTTTGGATTTTATTTGGACCAGAGAGATAAAAATATGTATTTATTCCATAAGCACAATGTGTGCACTAAAACAAACATAAATGTAGCAAGTGACCTGTATTGCAGAACAAGCCATAGTCACCCTGGACTTCCACATTTTTAAATTAACTTCATAATTAACGAGCTTCACCCCAATAAAGACAAGGTTGAAACAAAAAAAAGATTATTTTTGTACACACTAAAACTCCAAGACACTAAAAAGCATCAAACTGATTTTTTCTGAGTGCAGCAAGTTTATATATATACACACACAAAAAGGTATATATATATATAATACAAAAGGTCTGTATTTCTCCAGACACAATTACAAACAATCCTAAAAAAAGAGTTTGCTCATGGTCCTGTATTTCAGAACTTAAGTGAGACTAATAAACCTGTCACCTTATATTTTAGCATCCTTTAATTGGAGGCTGCAAATCTCAATGATCTGAAGCTGAGCTTTCCCAGAGAAATATCCACGTGCTATAAAGGATTAGGATCCAGAACAGATTTGGGGAATGGGGAATACTCAGACATCACTGTGTTTCAAAGCCAGTGTAACAGCTTTCCATGTATTGCTCTTTCCCATCCTGAAACATTTACAAACATCTTGTTAAGCCAGATTTTTTTTCAAAGTTCAAAATGGAAAATGCATTACAAAATTGCCATTTAACAAAATCTCAAGTATCTGGATGGGGTTTGTGTTATTTCATTGTTCAGTGAACAAAAAGAGCAGATTTATTGTTGAAAGCTAAAAACCAAGAGCCGTATCATTTTTTCCTGATGAACCAACTACCAGTGTAATTTAAGCTAAATAAGAGAAAACTGCTTTGTGATGTAAAGTGCTAAATTTGTCTGCTTGTAGTCTCTGTAGCAACCCAATATTCCAAAGAGACAATCATGTGATCAATGCTCTCAGCTCCTGCTGTTTATCCTGCACTGTCCTACTTACAGCAGCTCTCAATTCCAGCTGTCTCCAGTCAAAGGAAAAACATCACCTGCTCTCCTGCCGGGACACGATGCCAGAACAGCCTCATTAGAGCTGGTGTAAAAAAATGTTGACATTGTTTGATTTAAAGATTAACATAGGGAGGAAATTTATACTGTGAAGAGCCCAGCAGCCTCCATAGGAAATATTCCAAGGAAGAGCCACTTGGTTCCAGCTATTGCTGTTGCAAACTAAATACTCTGAAATGAAGCCCAAACCTGGGGCTGCGTGTTGATCTTGTGGTCAGCTCCAGGATGAAGGAATTTTGGAGCTCTGGCACCCAGAAATGTTGTTTGGAATTAATAAGAATTCCCAAGGAGCACAATACTCTGCTCCTGAGGGAAGATGAGCCATGGGAAACGGGAAAAAGGCAGCCCAAAGAAGGATGAGGGAGAAATGTGGGTCAGAAAGACCAAAAGCACAGCACCGCCTTTGTTTCAGGGCAGTGGAGACCAAGCACCAACAGCTGATCCCACCAGTGCTGTTATTTTATCCAGACAGACATTTTGGGCAGCAGGACCATCCCCAGGGCACAACCCAAAAAATAACAACCCCCCACATTCCCCACAGCCACAGCCATTCCACCCAGGAATCAGGGATCACACCCACTGGGGCCATGGCAAGAGGAGGTAGAGAATTAAAAAAGAACAATTCCTGTATCCAGAACTATGATAAGCACACCTCAAAATCAAGATAACTACATGTACAAAGGTTTCTAATAAAGCCAAACTGATACCTGGAATATTTTTCAGCAGTCATTTGCCAGGGAGTTGTATACTTGTTGTTTACATCAGGTAGTTAAAATAGGATTTCCATGGAGAAAAAAAGAAGAGACTGGTGGGCTGGCATTATAAAATCCTGTACCCAGACTAAGGGTAAAAACCTGTGAAACCTGTGCAGCAAGTCACATTTTGTAGGCTGTGATAAGCTTATCACTCGTGCTTTTCCAAGTGGGTTTGGGGGGGGGATTTTGGGGGTTTTTTACTTGTTTTGGGGGTGTGGTGTTTTTCTCTGGTGGGTTTTTTTTTTTGCATTTTGTTTTTTTAAGTGAACTCGTCAGACACAAGTTCTGGTTTGCCACCCACTGCAAGTGGTTGCATTATTTCCCAATAACAAGGAAGAAAAGAAAAAGCAACCAAACAAGTAACATAGCACCTTTTAGAATTCTAGATTTTCAGTTGTCTATCAGATCCACCCACAAAATCAGGATTACTCAATTATTTGCTTACTGGTATTTCAATTGTGTTAAAGTTTAGCAAGTTGTAATTATTACCAAAACTCCAAGAGGTGCCCTCCACGTAAACACGGGGTACTTCTGCTCCATTAGGAGTGTCAGATTTCATCTCCAGCAAGAAATCCTGTCTAAACTAGTATTTAATTTGACAAGTTTCCTAATCATATTTATCCCAGGTATACCCTGCTAATGAGTAAGAGGAACAGTCTCATCCAGAGACAGTTACTGGAGCAGCCAACCAGATCTGGATGCAGCAGATCACAGTCTCATACATTTATAGGCTGGATTGTGGAACAAAGCATAGATAACAATATTCCTGAAAGTGGCAGTACCAACACAACTGGTTGGAAAGGAGAAAGGAGAATGACATTCCTGATTTGTCAAACTTTCATTTACCGTGCAGTTGTTTAAACCACATTGAGTTGGTGTGTCTCCCTTGCTTTAAGTGACCGAAACAGGTTGTGACAAATACAGGGGCAATTATTCTCTCTCTGTTTGGTTACAACTAAGACCATTAGCAAAACCTTCTCTTTAGTGTTTTATTTTACTGCTGTTCTGCTGAAATCACCAACTTAAAAAGGAGCACCAGCCCCAGCACAAAAGCAGAGGGAGTTGGCTGCTCCATCCCTGCCCGATCTATAAACAGGAGAGGAACCAACATACTTGAAAACCTCAGACAGTTTCCTCAGGCTCGGGAATCGTGACTTGTTCTACCAGATCAAATTGCACCAAATCCATGAGTGTCTCAATTTGCTCAGTGCTGGTTTTAGACTGGGGAGCAGCAGGGGAGGGAGGGAAGAGCAGGTCACGGTTGTTCCCTCGCAGCCGCGTCAACACGCGGCACGTGACGGCGCAATGCAAACAGCTGAGGGCTTCCTGCTCCCACAGCAACATCTTTAAGAGATATTAAACTGACCTCATATCATTTAATAAGTTTATTTGTGTTAGAAGTCACATCATTAAGCAGCAGACACTTAAAAGTAATTCTTACTTCCCTGGTCATCTGTTCATGCGCCACAGCGGCATTGGATTAGGAACAGTAAGGACTGTCCTGTGAAAATTAAAGTGTCTCATGAAATGGACTCTGTTTTTTAATATAACCTGGTACAAGTTGATACAGAGCAACAGCCAGGAAGGCAGAGCTGCTGAAGGGTCTGTTATCACAGGCAAGCAGTTCTTAGAAATCCCACACCCACGGACAGCACAGCACGACCGACAGCTATTGTTGGGAGAGCAGGGAACAGAAAATCTCCCATTCTGGAACCACATGCTTTCAAACAGAACTAGGAAAAATCCAGATGAGATCAGCTTCAAATGAAAGAAACAGCTCTATTTGCACATCCTCCAGAGAGACAGGCAGGGACAAAGTGGGGCTGAGGTCCCACAGCCCCAGGAAGTCACCTCCACCACCAAGAGCTCTGAGTGCTCCCTTGGCAGTCCAAGTCTTTGAGACTAAAGATTGTCAGCAAGAACAACCAACCTGACTGAAATCTGGAGCTGGAAAATGCAGGGAACAAGTCTCTCCAGTGGCTGGGCAAGCCCCAGAGTGCAGGGTTGGATAAACTCAGACCCAAAGCTCACTGGTAGCAAACTTCACATCCCCAGGACACTGCAGGCCTTCAGATTCCACAGGCACGGGAATTCCTTCACAGGGTTTCTGAATGTTAATGCAAAGAACAGCCCCAAAGACAGCAAAGCATAGAATATGGGATCAAAGGCAGAACTAGAGCTCCAAAACTGATATGTGCATCCCCACTCCTGAATACAGGAGTGGTTCTGGGCAGGGGCTGCTGGGGGTTTAGTTTGGTTTTTAATTAAGTCAGCCACATCCACACAAAAAAAGATAAATTTCCTATAGGTCTGGCTAATTAAATGGAGCCTAAGGAATGAAAACTATGTAAAAGTTGTATTCAGGTTTAGTTTTTGTTAGTCCTAGACCAGGTGGCTGGTAAGGAACATATCAGCACCCCAGGTGCAACAGTCGGGGCATTTTCCAGGCCGGCTGCAAGTCCCTTGATGTTGAGTTTGCTGCAGTGACTTTTGATAAGAGAGAAATGTTCCTTTGGACTACAACAGTGTTCCAATTTATACAAGAAACCAAAATCCACTCACACCATCCCTCTGGACATCTCCTCCTCCCTCAGAGAGTGCCAGACCCTGTAGCTACAGCGGTGGCATCACCAAGCACCCACAGCAAGATTTGGGTTTCTCCCACAGGACGTGGCTGGGAGATACCTCTGAACAGCCCAACTTTCCAGCTTATCCCAATCCTAGATATTCCTAAAAGGGATGAGCCAAATGTGCCACGAGTGTTCACATCTGTTAACCATTCCCCTCACTTCATTTCCTAAAGCCAGTGCTCAGAACATCACGTGGCCCAGAGCTCTCTGGTAGGAAAGACTGAAACTTCCCCACAATGAAATCTCTCTCACAGACCCGTCCAATCTTTTTACACATTTTTCCAGTAGTTCTGGGCTACACATGAGGAAGGTGTGTGGGTAAGCACACATTTCCTTATTTTCATTCAGCAGGTTGACCTCCTGACCTTCTTTAAAAAAGAATCAGTCTCTAAATTAAACAAACACTGTTATTTTATTTTAAAAGCTTTCAGCAGCTTTTGCAGCTTTATAGAGTTACTGTGAGAGATGCCACAACATAACCAATGCTAGTTTCAAATGGCAATTTGGTAAACCAGCTCCTCAAAAGAGGAAATCCCAGACTGTGCCAAGACAATGTTGGCTGAAATAGTTAAAAGTAAACTCTTTATTATTGATTTATAGCAACAACACACAGAAAAAATGGATGGACAAGGACACCCCAGAGAGGAAACATTTGCCCTGACCAGGGTGGAGAAAGAGAGGCTTAGAACTAAAGGACAAGTTTGTACATAAATTAAAAGCAGCAGTTCACAACCACTAATAGAAACACACACAAACATGTGCTTCTGCTTCTTTTGCTCCAAAACAGCTCCTAAATTTCTTTCAAGTTTAAATTTATTGCAGAAGATGCCAACAATGGCCAACTCCACACCCAAAAAGCAAAGCCACTGATCTCCAAATTTCCTGCATGCAAGATTTAACACATACACAGGCACACACAGACACACACACACACACAAAAGCCACACAAAAACCCATCCTCTAAGCTTTAAATTACTTTGGATTTTAAAAGCTGATTTGGGAACAGCGATTAAACTTGTTCCAGCTAACCTAGTTTTTATTCATTTCATTATTTATTGCTAGGCAACATAGACCATGTCAAACCACGTTAGAGCCAGGAGAAGTCCTTCCAATTTGGATCAGGAATTCTCTCCTTGACCTGCTCCCCTCAGTGTGGAGGCCACACGGATCCTTTTAACACCAGTGCTCCCAGACACCACCTTTCCTCTGAGCAGGAGCTGCCATTCCAAACTCTCCTCTCAACATCTCCCATAAGATGCAGATTATCCAGAGCTCATGTGGTACCTGTAAAGAGCTCTCTACCACAAGTTTAGTGTTTGCAAGCAGAATTAGTCCCAGATACTGGCAAGTATCTCTTCATACAGGTATCTTTTTTTTTCCTTTCTAGAAGGCTCTACCTTCTTTTCCAACCTTATCCATGGTCTGTACATGAGCACCAGTACAGAAGAGATTGCCTACTACACTCAGCATTACATCCTTTGTCATAAGAAAGCCCTGAAGAACTCCAAAAAGGCAGAAAAAATGAGGAAGGGCAGAGATCCAGGCTCACGAACAAATCACAGAATTCTCTTGATTAAACCTTTCTTCCAGCACGAAGCTTGAGCCAACCCTAATCAAGCAAAATAAAACACCCTGATAAAAGCAAAACAAAGCAAACAACCCCCTAAAAAAGCAAAATAAGAAATCCTACCTCTTGTTTATGGGTTTCTCATCTTTCTCATAAGGCTTCACGAACCACTTGCCGATGCGCACGAAGTTCCTGTTCATCAAACACCTCTCCAGCAGGTTGTGAACAGCCTTGAACAGCAGAGTGCGGCACTCATAGGAGAGCCCATTCTCCCAAACACCATCTTCCTCCTCTGCAAGGCCAAGAAAAGATAAAAGTCAGCATTAAATTCCATCCTGGTGCTTCATCCAGGTATCACGATATCCTTTCGGGACGTTCAAGGCGTAACACGTAACCCAAAACCACCTGTAATGTTCAGGTAACTCTACTTTATAACACACTAAGTGCTGAAAGTCATCAGCTATAAAAATATCTCGCCCCCCACAAGAAAAAAAGGTTCAGCAGTTATTTGTACACAGAAGGAAACAACCAGAACCTTACAGAGTTCAGCCTCTAAGAAACCTGCGCTGGTCTGGCTGCAAGGTGGCTCAGTCTGGGGAGTCTGGGTGACTTATCTTGCACAGTTAGTTGATAATTATGCTTAAAAATGAATTTCCCAAGGCCAAACTTTTAATACATCCTGGTGTCTTTGAGTAGCATTGACTGAGGAAAGCCAGGCACAAGTGTTATTTGATAACTGACCCTCAATGTTCAACTTGCTGGAGATAATGAAAAATAAATTCTCAGATTCAGAAAATTGGTAAGAGCAACCTGAATCTCCTGAATCTTCAAACTGCAGTTCTTCTTCTTAATTTAACCTAAAAATAAAGATATTTAAGCAGGTGAGTTCTGCTTTGTGATGCACACATAGAAGAGAAGATAAAAACCAGTGAGCAGCAAGACAAAGCCCAGCTCCTCCTGGAGGGATTCTGGAGTGAAACACTGACATCTTGTGAGTCCCACAAATCATGGAATCCAACTTACACAAGCCAGCTTCGTTTGCCAGATTGAAAAGCAAGATTCATTACAAGAACTGCAACCTCTTCCAGCCCTCTGGCTCCTCAGCAGGGTTTGAACACAGTTGAAGGGCCCTCAAAGCACAGGCACCAGCCCAGAGAGCTGCCCTGGCCCCACGGTTCCAGCACACCGGTAAAATGAGGAGCATCTGGAACTTCCTGAGGTGTCTCTCCATCTACATGTGACACCATTCACTCCCAGCAACTCTAATAAGGAGGATAATTTAGTAAAACTGGAGATCTTGCCCTTAAATCACTGCAATCAGGTCTTATCTTTGTGGTTCTAACTCCTTGTATCTCGTGTTTTACATCTATCCCCAAGGATCTGCTCCTGGTCTCCTTGGACTAACCTGGAGTGGCTCTTCCAGTGCCATCCTTTTACACCCCAGGTAGCAGCAGAGACGAGGAGTTTGTCTGACACAGATAAGGAGATGTATTTGTACTTCAGTCTCTGGGCAGTCATGGAATAATTGAGGTTGAAGGTGACCTGTGGAGGTCACTGCTGCAACCTCCAGGCAGAGTTCAGCGTGAGACCAGCTCGTCCTCACATTCCCTGTCCCTCTTGCCTTCCCTGCCACCTCCAGGAACTTGAGTTCAGCTTTGGTTCAGCACAACAAGGATTTGGATTCCAGCAGCTTTCCACTGGTTTGCCCCATGGTCAGAAAACCTCAGCAACACGCAGCCAAGCCCTTGCATTTTAAATCCCCCTTGGAAATAAGCCCCTTCACCTTTCTCTGGAAGCCACTTACAAGCTTAAAAGGTTGCAATATTATTAACTAAAGTCTCAATATCCTTAAATTAGAGAGCATCTAGAAAACCAGACACCCTAAGAGTTTTATTTAGGAAATAACCTTACACATTAATACAATAAACAATATTTCAGAAAGGGATGAGAGAGAAAGAAGGGAATTTCAAGACACTTTTGGCCATGTTTGTGTATTCCTGATTCCACATAAGTAAAAGTCCATTTCCACTCAAGACCAGTTTTGTGAGTAAATGAAAATTATCCCAAGTAGCCTTTTCTGAGGGACAGAATAAGAGTAAACAGACCTGCCCCATCATTTATAAAAGAGGAGCTGTGCATCATTACAGATGAATCATTACATGAAATGATTTTCTGGTAAAGACAAGGAGAAATTAAGATGAGCATTTCCCACGGCCCCACCACTCCCTCCCAGAGCTGGAGCTCAGCAAAACCTCGGGTTTAACAACTGTAAAGCTCCAAGATAATACAGTAACTCAGTAAAGAAACATGGTACAAGCCACTTGTACCAAAGAGCAACAACAGCCCAAAGTCCAAGGGTATGAAGTGCCTGTGCCAAGCGCAGAGGTTGTGCCCCAGCTGTGGTGGGTGCCCGGGCACAGCCCTGTCCCGTGGGCAGCACTGCTGGGCCAGACTGGTGCCAAACAAGGAGCTCACCAGAGCAAACATTAACTACAGAGCTCAGGGATATTGGACTTTACCTGCACAATCAACTGCACACCATTTCAAAGGTTAAATGCTTGGGTTGGATATGGCTCCCGTGGTTTGAAAGGCTCCTTCGAAGCACATCCACGGCCCACGAGAAGGGGGAGTGGAAAGAGCCATTTCCTGCTCTATCCCTGGTTTTGAGGCACAACAGTGAATCAGTGAGAGGGGAGGTGCTGCAAGTGCAGAGGTCCTGAAGCACCTCAAATCCTGCTCTGCTTTTCTGAGGCCACCACAAAGTGCCAGGTGCTCCCCGGCCACCCCAGCTGTGCTGACATCCAGCATGGACAGCTTCCCACAGGATGCCATCCTTCCCAGCTCTCCCACCTGGCTGAGTCTACTGCTGGAGCAGAGCTCCCAGATGAGAGAATACTACGTGGGGAAAGTGGAAGGATTGGATGGAAATGACAATTAAAGCCAGGATTTCCAAAGCCTGCTCGGGGGGAACGGCTGGTCCCCAAAACCACTTGCTCTGACTGAAGTGCACCCTGGTACAGGAAGGGAAGGGGAAATCAGCTGCCAGTTAAAGATCCCATCATTCAGAACATTATTCAAATTCATGCAGAAAAAGAGCAGTAAGTGTTCTCTGTCTTCTTGAAGTCTATTTAGTCATTCCCCCTCCCCCATTTTTACAGCGGTGGATGGAAGGAGAGGAACATGACATCTGCTCACACCTGCCAACTATTTTTCTTCTTAATTCAAATTCCTGTTTTTTCAACACGAGAAAACCCCTCCCACCATCAACCACTCATTAAAGGGGGGGAAGAGGCACCCTTGTCTTCCCATCTTTCCTAAACAATACCTTCAGATGTTCAATCTGACAGTGAGAACAAACCAAACTAAGGTGCTGACTCATTTTCAGAAGGTGTTAAGCCACAATTTCACTTTGGACAAGTGTTATCCACACAAGTGCTCTGGCAACCTGAAGGTTATGAGTATTTTATTTTTGGTTAGTTCTCTTGGCTGCCCAAAACCATTGAACTCCTCTGCAACGTGTCAATCCATCAAACAGTCTGTACCATATCCCACCATAACGATTCCCACTCCCTCTCTCTTCACACCAAGTATTAGGCAGAGGGTTTTCCTTAAATGAAGCTAAAAATTATCAGGAAATGAAGAATTAAAGTAAACAGTGGCCAGGAAAAAGGAATTATTATACTACAAATAAACAAACTTTCTCAGTCAACACCTCCTTGATACCAGCACCACCCAATTTTATTGAGAGTTGGAGGCCACTTGCCTTCAGTACTTTTATGTTCTACTTTATATTCTTCCTCGAGTTCACCTGAAACAGTAAAGCTCATTTTTCCTGATTATGCCCTTCTGTCTGTGTGGTGCTCTTGGAGAATATAAAACCCTTGCAATTTTTAGTGAATTCTGGAAAAGCAGTACCTTTAAACCTATTAATTTAATTCAAGGGAGATTTTTAAACCCTATTTGTTACTCACAGCCCTTCAGCCAAATATATTAATCCAGGATTTCTAAGAAATGGTATGTAATGGCAAATCTATACTGCAATGGATAAATATATAGACTTGAAAATGTAATTTTTAAGACATTTGAGAACATGGATTTTCCCCCTTCTTCCTTTCTGCCATCATATGACACTGTGCCACTTATAGAAACACACTGATATAAACCTGATTTATCCAATCAAACTTCCTTTATGAGCTTCAGGTTACAAGGGAAGTAAATAAGCCAAGTGGTGTGAAATTCCTGCTCTGTACAACACTGTAATAATATGAGAGATACCCTTTGAATAAAAGTTTCCTATTTAAAAAAAAAAATTATATTTGAATCCTCAGATGCTTTAAATTAAATTCTCAAAGCAAGAGTTGCCCAGTTAAGCTATTGGAATATTATTTGGAGGGCCTATATTCCTCATGAAACAGGGGAGAAGCAACAGATTTTGCAGGGAAAAAGGAAATCAATACAATTTATAAACAGCAATTTGAGAATCTAAGTTAAAACAACAAAGTTTGTTCCTAGTAGAGTCGTGTGTGTTGTCTACAGTCACCAAAAAGTCTGGATGCAGGACTCTGGATATCCAAACTAGTGGGAAAATCTCATCACCCGAGAAGGAATCACTGCCCAAACTGCCCAGCACCATCACAGGTTACTTTCTGTGGGGATCACCCTTTATCTGCATCACACACAGAGGGTTTTCCAGCAGAATATTTAAATACTGAAAATCTCAATGTATGACCTTTCTGGGAGGGTGTAGCTGGGCACACACCTAAGGATAACAGGAATAACTAGGACATTTTATAAGGATAACAAGGTAACTCCTCTCCCTGGCTCTCTGTGGGGTGTAAGTTTGGCTGGGCTGGGCTGCACAGCCTGAAAAACTTCCTAAATAAATGATCCCAAGTCCTCCACACTGTGTGAGTAATTCCACATGCAGGTATATCTATGTTGTTAAACCTTTCAGTGTTATTTCCACGAGCATTTTACATATGTGACATTGTACATACAACCAACACCACACGATGCCAAACCCTCATTTACTGGCACAAAGTATTTGTCACCTTTCTCCACAGGGGCTGCACAGGCATGTTGGTGAGGAAACACAGGAGAAAAGTCCCATATTTGTCCCCTTCGAGCTGGTGCTCACCCCAAGGCCTGGAAGTTTGCTAAAGCTGCTCAGTAATTTTTGCATAATGCTTCTCAGCACTTCTCCTGAAGTGGCTCCATCTCTAACATGGAGGACTGAGGAAATGCTGAAGCATCAATGCACTAGCAGCAGGAACACTGGGAATGTCTCTCCTGACAGCCACAGATTCTTCCCACAGAGCTCTCTGTGCTCACCTCAGGTGCAGGATGGTTTAAAAAGCATCCTCTTTTTTCTTTTCTTTTTTTTTTTTTTTAGCAGTTCAATGGTCTTCGGGAGCAATTGTTATTTTAAAAGAACACCACTGGCTGAACTGTTTTCCAAATTCCCTTTGCCAGCTGCGTGGACCTGGCAGGGTTTGTGCAGCCCCTGGGAATGAGGACTGGCTCAGCTCCTGGTTCCACTGCACTGAAGGAAGGAGACACTCAGTGCTGACATCAGCACAGTCCAGCCACTCACAGATTTTTGGAGACAGGATTTGATCTGTAACACCCATGTATCAACAACTACACAACACATTAGTCTCTGCTGCCATTTCTGTTGCTGTTTGTACCACAGGATCCACAGACAAGCACCAGGATTCCCCCAAGCTCTCCCACAACCAGCATTATTTGTACACATTCACCCCCCACACCAATGCGAGGAAGAGCGTTCAGCAAACAAAAACTGATTACCTTGATATATGACAGGCACAAAGAAAAACTCTTTAATTTTTAAAGTAAATTAACCAGATTTAACAGACACCAGAACGAAAAAGATGCATCTTGCAGCTCCCCATTTAAGAGATGCAACGTGAAGGTCAAAGCCACAGAGCAGCATTCCCCTACCCAAGCATTAATCAGATTGTAACCATTTCCTTGGGACCGTGTCTTGTACATAATTCATACCCAACTGTTCCCAGGTTTGAAATCATCTACTGCCAATTTAAAAAATAAAACTCCAAGTGTGTAGGTAGCCACTTGAAAACAAGAAAGAAGCTCTCTGACAAAATAACTGCTGATCAGAGCAGCCAGAGCCCGTTGCCTCCTGAAATTGGAAGAGATGTCCTACTTTAAGGTTTGAGTTGCAAGAATTACTATAATCAAGCCTCACTGTCACAACAAAAACATAACCTTTGAGGTTGTTAGAGGATAAAATAACATTTCACTAACTTCTGCCTGCCTCTAGCTATGCTGGGGTAGAAAGAGACTCCTGGTTTCTTGGTGTTATGTACAGTAAGTGGGTTCCTAGGGAAGGAAAAGAGAAATAAATGATGGAGTGAAGTCAATATTCCTGATCAATCAGCAGCTCTGAACAAGTCTCCTTTTGACATGCCCCCAGGCACCAGCAATCCCTGACCATCAACAAGACACTCATCCAGGGCCTGGCAGAACTCTGACAGAGCCAGTAGCTGCATTCAAACGTGTCTCCAGGGCAAGGAATGAACTTCTGGAATGTACAGCTGAGGAGGGATATGCATAGGTGTACATCCACACAACTGCACATTCCCTGCTGAAGTGATCTGGGGAGGGGACAAAAGGATTACTGAAGGTTGATATATTTAAACCCCTCAGGGCTGACAACCAAGATGGGTCGTGGTCATTGTTCACCCAAACTGCAAGTCACCAAAGAAGTCAGAAACTGTCAAAATACCAAAGTTTTATACCAAAAGAAGCCAGAATCAAGAGTTATGAGCAGCCTTGGCACATTTCTAACCAGTGCTCTTTCAAGGAGCAGTCTGTCCACAGGTTGCTCCCTACTCCCTCTTCCTCCAGGACAATCCTTCACCCATCCAGCAGAAAAGTTCTGAATGAGGCAGCACCTCAACCTTCAGCAGCAAACAATTTCCAATCAATTTTGCAGGTAACAAGCCTCTGCTAAGAAGCCATTTATCATCCCTGTTGAAAATGTTACAAGCAATCACTGGGAGAACAAGGCAGTGTGAATTACCAGGAGGAATTGTCCACCAAGGAAAAAAATCCATTAGGCTGCGACAAAGGTCAGATAACATTGTTTGGGCCCAGCCATAATTCTCTCTTATACCAGATTCACATTAAGATTTTGTGTAACAGCAAAGAGAAAAAGTGCAGGTGTGGGCAGCCCTCAGCCTCCTCCTCTGCAGTCCAGCTGAGGAGCACCTGCATCAACTTCTGGTCAGAAGAGCCAAGCAAACTAACAGATTAGAATGTCTCTTTTTTATTTCAAAGAAGACAAAAACATGCCTGAGAAACCACAGCCACACACACACTTAAGTAACAGTCCCAAGAGTGATGAGCATTATGGAGAAGACATGTGGAATGGCTCTGTGGAAGCACAGACATCCACAGGTGACCTGAACAAAGAAAAGACCCAAAGACGTGGCTGGGAGAGTCTAATCCCCTCCTATCTCTCCCTTATGCCCTCAGAGAGGTTAAGAGTTGGTAAATCCCTGGGATGATACCTGCTTATCTACCTGTGCACCAGGGTAATTCTGTGTGAGCACAAACACACGCTCACTGAACGCTCCAGCACCGCTCTCAGGAGGTCCCTCTGTGCTCAGTCACCAGCCAGACTCAGGAGAACTCAAAGAAAGTTGCTCAAACAAATCATTTTAGTTATTCAGCTCAGGTAGTGCAGAACTGCTTTTTCCAAATGGCTTAACTTTCCCTGGGTCTCCCACTCAGAACATAATGTAACGTGTTTGCCTCAATTTAATGGCACAAAATTCACACAGACACTTTCACACCACTGTTGGTCTTGGCTCAGGGCAGGCCCAGGCTAAAACCAGCAGTCAGCCTAAGTCACATCTCAGTCACACAAAGGATGTTCCCTGCAGGTCAAAACTGAGGTTATTTATAGGGCAAAATAAGGAAGCCTTAAAAGCACTAAAATACCAAGCAGAACACGGTGCAAGTGCCATTTAAGATGCAAAGTTTGTAGTTCCAGGACAGACAGGAATACGAGCAGCATCCCAACCTTTTGAAGTCAATTACTCGGAGAAACAAACACGGTTTTAGTGCGTCAATTGTTTCTCACATCATCTTATTTTTGTATGAAAATTCCACGGGTTATTAAATTGTTTCAAGTCAACTTCCTCGGTGGCACTTTAAACTCCTGTTTGTTCTCCAGCTTATCCACACACAACAGGCAGCATTAACAACTTCTGGTTACCAGGTCACCAAACCTCGGGCTCATTTTACACCTCAGTAATCTGAATGCTGTACATTATTTGAAAGGAAATTGGAGGGATGTGTTTAATTTCTTTTTTTTTTTTCCCCCTGGAATTAGTTTAGTCTCACCTTTAGACTCCCACAATTTAAATATCAACTTCGTCACCCTTGCTGATAAAAGCAGCTGGGAACCATCTACGTGGGGAATTGAGCTCAACGAGCAAACATTTCCAAAACAAGGTGCCAAATTTGAAGTACAACGTTATTGAGAAATACAAATATTGTCAGGCTTTCAGAAGGCTGGGCTGGAAAGCAGGTTCAGAGCACTGGCAAAGGGGCACAGAGAAATCACAAAAACACGGGGTTTAAGAGATTTTTGCACCAAAACAGCTGCTGAGTTCCAGGTGCCTCCTCCTGAGGGTTCCTCACCCATGGGTTGACTTCCAACCAAAGCAACTCCAAACAGCTCAAGAGTTGCCCAGATCTCTACAACCCTTATTACATAATACAAAAAAAAAAAGGGGGGCTTTACTATTTGAATTTGAAAATTCTAATTGCCAAAACAAAAGGGATCTTATCAAAACATGTTTGAGACATCACTTGTGAATCACAGCCACAGCTTTCAGCACAGCTTTCTCCTGAAGAAGCTGCCAAAATCCATAGGCTTGTGGTTTGCTGTTTGTTTTTGGTTTTTTTCAAGGAAACAAGTGGGGGGCAAAAACTTGTTTCTTGAGAATCCAGAAGTGACCTAAACCCATAGGAGGTGTTTGGTCACTGCTGGAATAATTCGGGAAGGGTTTCTGGAAAATCCAGCAGTGAGCTAAACCCACAGGAGGTGTTTGGGCACTGTTGGAATAATCTGGTGACAGTTTCTTGAAAATCCAGGAGTCCAGGGCCACCTAAACCCACAGGAGGTGGAATAATTTGGTGAGGGTTTCTTGAGAATCCCGCAGTGAGCTAAACCCACAGGAGGTGTTTGGTCACTGCTGGAATCATCTGGGGAAGGCTGAAGAAATAAATTTATCTTCACAGACAACGTTTCTTCCCTGGTACAGATGTTCTCAGGGCCGGCAGCCCTGAGCACCACGATCCTTTCACTGCCCAAAGGACTGACCAAGGGGTCCTTTCACTGGCCAAATGAGCATCCTCCTACCTGAGAGATCATGATGGATCAGGTCAGCAAAGTTGGGGTCATCCCCCCACCAGAAGATCCAGAGCTCCCTGCGCCCCGGCCGCTGGTCCCGGCGCCACACGCTGAGCACGTCGGCCTTGAGGCAGCGGCTGAAGCTGCTCAGGATGGGATCCTCTTCCGTGACCGGGAAGAGAATCGGGGCAGACGTTGGGCCCTGCCACACGTAGCGCTTCCATTTAATCCCAGTGAGATCGGCCTGAGGGACGGGAAGGAAAACAACATCACACATCGAGGCAGGTGCGCCCGGATGAAGGAAGAGAGGGAGGACTGATGGCACAAAATTGAACAGAAATCATGTTGTTTTGTGAAGGGGAAGTAACCAGGAATCCTGGTTTAAAATCTCTTTGAACAACTGCAGTAAAGCGAGAGCTGCTCGTTTTCACTGCACAGAGAAAAGGCACATTTGATTTAAAGTCAAAGAGTGACTAATGTAAATTATTCACAGACTGCAACTGCCCAAGCTCCCAAACACTTGCCTTAGCAAAGGACATCTTTCTTTTTACTTGCTTATGCACACACTACCTTTTCAATGCAAGATTACCCCATGGAAATAGGTAATACAGTAAATCTAACCCAAGCACACATTCTTCCAGCCATCTACTACTTTGGAAAATTTCACAAGTTTCTCCATCATAAAACATTCTCTGCATCTCCCCCAGGAAGCCTCTCAAGTTCCCTGATTTCACCAGGAGCTATCATTCCTCACACCACATCCCGAGAACTTCAATCCCAATTTTATCATTAAATTATACGTTAGACCTGAGTCCACATTGATTATGAGCCACTAAACCCCCTTCCAGGCAAAAATTAATTTGATTTATGTAGGGAAAGAGTCCCTACTCTGTCCAGTGGGAAACACAATTCCTGGATTATCTACACGGCAGCCCCAAGTTTTAGTGCTAAGTTTTTCCACCCAGGTAGGGGAGGCATTGCCCCGGTTCTCCTGGAGGAGGGACAACAAGGCAGCCTGGCCTTTGCTAAGAAGTTACTATTTTTTGCCTTCCCGGCATGACAACACACAAAAGATTACTGCAACATTTAAATGTAACATGGCAGCCTCCCCACCTTCAGCAGGAGAGCAATTTGGATGAAAGGTTGCCTGCAACAGTTGATACTTTAGAAACACTTACAGATTTAAAAATACACTGTTAATTTGGGGCTGCGGGCCTGGTGCAGGCTGCAGGCACGTTCAGATCCCCCTCCATCCAAATATATTGGTGCCACAGCTTGGCACAGGATTGTTGCAACAATCTCTAGAATCATAAATATCAGGCAGTCAGCTAAGATCAGCTCATTTGCATTAAAAAGCTGATGAAACAGCTCAGCACAGCCACCAAAAATTGCATCACAGCCCAGTTATATCGAATTGACTTTGGGAGCTACCAAAAATCAACAGTGTGAACGAACTGATATTTGGGTTAAAAAGGGCTACAAAATGGTGCACATCAAAACACAGAGACAGCACCGATCCCAGGGAGGGCATCACCAAAACCAGCCCTCCAGGATAAAAACACGCAGCGAAAGGGATCCGTCTAAAAGCAAGGCAGAAGGGAGGTTTCGGCTCGGCTCTGGGATGTCACGAGTGGGGAGAGGAAGGAGAAAGTTCCCCGAGATGTGGGGCTGGAAGGAGCAGGGGCAGCAGATGAGAAGGCAGGAGATCAGAGACGGGCAACGGGGAGAAAGGAGGAAAAGTTGGGAGGCATGGAAAGGGAAGGAAAAGGCGAGTTGCAGGGAGGATACTATCCAGGAAGAAAGCGGAGGGAGGGGCGAGGCGAGACAGACAGCGATGGAGGGGGAACCAGAGGGGCATGGGAGAGTTGGCTGCTCCAGGCAGGGCCTACTCCGAGGGCTCATCCAACAGAAGCTCTGCTAAAAATGGCTGCTTTGCTTCCACTGCCCCTTCCCCCTCCCCCAGAGCTCGGCTCCCTTCCCTCCGTGTCCCCGGGCGGCTGCGAGCCCGGGGCCGCCACTCACCAGGCAGAAGAGGTTGGAATGGCAATCCTCCAGGCTGGCCCCGTTCGGCACGAAGCAGGAACTCATCCTCACAGCCACAACCCACACGCCATTATCCCACAGCCTCCGACAAGAAAGAAAGAGACAGCCAGGGAGAGAGAGAGAGAGAGAGGGAGAGGGAGAGAGGGAGAGACAGACAGCGAGAGGGAAAGGGGGAGGGGGGCTCCGCACACGCACAAATAATAATACAATTAAATAAGGGATTTACACACGCGCGCACGCGAAATAGTGGCAGGGGGAATAGGACGAGAAGGGGGGGGGGAAAAAAATATATTAAAAAAAATTATTTAAAAAAAAAAATTTTTAAAAGGAAGTCAGAACGTTTTCTCGTCTTCTGGAGCTCCACCGGGGGGGGGTAAAGCCACGGTGGAAGGGGAGAACAGAAAGAGGGAGGTGGTAAGTAATCCAACGACGGGAGATTAAGATCAAAATCCTCCCTGTTCCTCTTGTCTTCTCGTTCGCATAAGGAGGGGAGGGAGAGGAGGTGAGGTGAAGGGGTAATTGATCCAACAAGAGAATAAAAATGGGGTAATTAATCCGGGGGGGTTAGGGGTAAAAATCAGTTGACATCCCTCCTTCCTCTCTTCTCAGATGCCAAGCAAGAGAAGTAGGAAAACATAAATAATCCAGCGGGGGCAATTAATCCAGAACCCCCCCTCCTCTTCCTCCTGTTCCTTTAGTCATCAGATGAGAAAGGGGTAAATTGTGGAATGACTGGGAAGGATTGGCCGTGGGAGAGAGAAAAATCCAGGCTCGTCTCTTCGGAGTCCGAGGGCAACAGGGTGTGGGGGGGTCAGATTCTCCTCCCCTGCTCCAAAAATATTCCAAATAAATTAAAATTTAAAATCATAAAAACAAACGTCAGGGGCCAGAAGCAAGGCCAGTCTGAAGAATTCGTAAAGGCAGAGCAAGAAAAATTTCCTGGGGTGTACCCCAAAAAAACATCTGCGGGGGCAGGGGTGGGGGGAAGGTATTCCTTGAGAGAGAAAGGCCGCAAAAGTCTCCTCAGCAGCCCAGCGGGGGATTAAATTCCCGTGTGGAAAACACTCCCCCTCCCCAAAACGAAACAGTCTTCGCAGCGAGGGCGAAACCAAAATACCCTCCGTC